>MKEJ01103219.1:0-11252 GCA_001753735.1 Embelia ribes | reverse complement strand
TCTATACTTATTAAGTTCATTTTATGATGTATGATGATAAATGGTTCGTTAAATTAGTGTACGAAATGTTAAAATGATTTCTGGTACGAGATATCGTAAGTTTGTTAAAGCTGTCAAACTGCGGACAGTCTCGTTTTTCTGCCATATTTTAAAGACCGTAGCTCCGTTTGAGCTCTCGTTGGTCTCGTTAGAACCATACTTCACATAGCTATAACTTTTTGGTTTTACAAAAAATCTGATTCTCGCCGGAAGACTCTAAAAAACAAGCTTAAACAAACTATTTGTCAAAAGTTTGGGTTGTTGTTCAATGGACACCCGTGAATTAAAAAATTCATAACTCATCAACCGTAGCTCGTATCGAGCTCAAATTGTTTTTGTTAGAACCGGCTTTCATAAACCTACAACTCTTATGTTTTGACCGAGACCAAATTTCCCAACTCGTGATATGATCGTCCTGTTCCCAACTCATTACGACTATATCATCAATATAGACACCTATAGTCTTGCCCATGTGCTGAGCATAAATTTTGGTGATTGCTCTCTGATAAGTGGATCCCGCATTTTTTAATCCAAATGGCATAACATTGTAACAATAATTACCCAAGAGTCCTCTGAAAGAAGTTGCTTCCTAATCCGTCTGGTGCATCGGGATTTGATTATAGCCGGAATATGCATCTAGGAAACTCAAACGTTGAGTCGTTGCCGATGCATCTACAAGTTTATTAATTTTAGGAAGAGGGAAAGGGTCTTTAGGGCAAGCTTTGTTTAAATCGGTGTAATCAACATAGACCTACCAATTACATTCTTTTTCGGCACAACCACGACATTTGCTAACCATTCTAGATAAAAAAAAAAAAAATGTATCGCTAAAGCAAATAATAAATTTTGTACTTCCAGCAGGATGGCTTCCTAATATTCTTTTTTATATGTCCGAGTCTTCTGTCGGACTGTTCAAAACTATGTATCAATATTAAGACGATGATAGACAATTTTGGGATCAAGTCTAGGTATCTCCGTTGAGATCTATGAAAAATTATCCATGTTGCTTAGGACGAACTGGAACAATTCTTTGGCATTATTCTCAGGTAAGGCCTCACCAAGGAGAAAATAATGTTCAACATCAGCACCAGGAATTTGTCATTTGTTAAGCTCTTCCTCTACCTTCTCCTTTGGGTTTATCCATGGCTCAGTTAAAGGGATGTCTTTGTAAAATGGAGTTTTATGGATAGTTGAAGTAATGTTGGCATGATTGGAATGGCTTTCTATTTCATTGATATCAGTTGAGGCACAAATTTGAATGGTTGTCTTTCCTTGGATGGCTGCATTGATGAACTGTCTGAATTCATATTAGTTTCCCCTGATGGCTTTGATTCCATCAAGAATAGGGTATCTCACTTTTTGATATAGAGTAGAGGCAACTCATTAAGATTGTGTAACCATGGTCGCCCAAGGATTCCGTTGTATGGAGATGAGGCATCAAATACTGTCAACTCCACCTTGGTCTCAGTTTGCCCCATTTGAACATTTAACCATATCTGGCCCAGAGCCTTCATTTGCTCGGAACTAAAGCTAATTAAGGAAACGGGGGCTGGATATAATTCTGTCAGTGAATTTTAGAGCTTGGGTAAAATATGAGTGAACAAAATATCTACTGAACTTCTGCCATCTACCAAGAGCTGATGTACCATTGCCAATTGGTGGACGACAGTTATTATGATAAGGACATCATTGTGCAATAATGAAACATCCTCCAGATCAATGTCATTGAACGAAATGGGCTATTGCACCATCTCTGCCTCTTCGCCTCATGGGGGTTATGGAATAAAATAGAGTTGACATACTATTGAAATCGCAACCTTTGGTCAATAACACGCTCGAAGTTTGGTACTATTGGCAACAGTTCAAATGTGTGTATGGTTAATATATTGGGTAGAACAGGGGCGGGCTAAAAATGGGGTGGTAGGGTTGGAAGCGCCTCTAGTTTAACGATGTATCTATGCAAATATCCCTTGCTGGCCTAGACATTCTACGGTTATTATAAACTTTTACAACTTGAGGTGGTATAACCATGATCCTAGTGACACTCACAGTATTTAGCTTTATCTTGGCATTCGTAGGTCTTTTAAGAGGTGCAGGCAGAGTCACCTATGCATTTCGCTTGATCTCGTGGAAAATCTCATCAGTCGGTTTATTGAATCAGTATTGGGTACCCTGATCCCATTGCCCTCTTTGGTCCCTTTGTTTGTATTCTTTCTTAATATATTAGACTTCCTATGTTTTGCCCGATCATCCTTTTGGCATTCCTGTACCACGTTATTCACTTCTTTTCCAGACCCCGATTTCTTTCCTTCTATAGAAACAGTTCTTAACCTTGCTTCTTTGGCCTTTAAGTACTTATCCAACCAAAAGAAGTGCTCATCTATGGATTTGGCTCGTTTCGAATGGAATTTAACATACGCCTCATCATGAGGGTGAAGGTAGGTAGTGATGCAGCCAAGGGCAAAAGTGTCGGGGAAACGTATCCAATTAATGGAATTATACACTTTTTTAAAACTGATAGTGAAGTCATGCATGTTTTCATTAGGGCTCTTCCTCATTTTCATTAGGGCTTCCAGCCCTAAGGTTGTTTTGAAATTTGCGGCATCTCTACTTAGAAATCTTTCCATCATCTACCTCCATAATTGGATTGACCCTAGATCCTCCTGGTCTATCCACTTCAAGGTTACCTCTCCAAAGGTGGAATGGAACATTTTACACAAGAAATTCTCGTTGGAGCTCCAAACGAACATTTTTTTTTACGGTAATGCATCAAATGTATGCTTGGATCTGAGACGCCAATATATATAGGAAGGACATGGAGGTTGTAGTTTCGTGGAATTGGCTTGAATAAAATGTTGGTGCTTAAAGGAGATCGGATTATTCCTCCGATAATTCGTTTCGCCTATTCGTCCATAGCCGTTCAAGGATAAAGGGGGATTTTAGGGGACAGGTATATCCTTCTTCGGGATAACTGGGAGTGTTGAATGGGTCTCTCATTATGAGGATCAGGCAGAGGATGGGATCGAAACATACCCAGTCTATCATCTAGTCGTAAATTATCTGATCCCATTTGTCTAATTCAGCTATACACAGGTTGGGTCTAGTTTCGCCTTTGTAAACCACTTCGAGTTTGAAAATGTGGGATATGATCGGGTTCTTGGGGTACACCCAATACATGTTCTGGGAAATACTTTTCATCATCATCGGAATCATACTCTTGATCATCTTCCCAAAAGTGGATGAAACTGGTAAATCTGGAAGAACTGACCGAGTTAGAGGAACTGGTGGTTCTGGACCTTAAGGCCCAAGGGTTATATGACCTTTTCCTTTGCTCATCATCTGCCCTGGGGGGAAGGGATTTTCTTCTTCTAACCATAGTAGAATCTTCTCACGTAACATCACATTTCATGTCAAAAATTGTGGGAAGGGAGGAGGGATGTTCTTTGGGTCCCAGTCGTCTAGCGCTGCTAGTATTGTTGGGATTTTGTTCAACAACTAAGGTTAGTTCAGGAGGAACCCTTTCATCAGTGTGATCAATTGCCATAGGTTCATGTTCTGGAATAGGAATGAGGGAATTGTTTCTGCATTCAAGAGTTAACCCCGAGAAACTGAAGGTTGATTGAATTTGTTCTTGTACAATGGAAGTGATTAGGGCTTGCAGATCCAAAGGTTGTGGAGGGTTGTTGGAGAAGCTTGAATTGTTTGTTATTTGTTAGTTGAGTCTTGCTTGTATTTCGGGTAAGATTAGATCAGAGAAATTGTTTAGGGTAACAAAGTTTGGGGACATAGTGGTAGAAGAGAAAGAAGGGATGGTGGATAAATTTGGGCAACTTCGGGGGATGCTTGGTGTACAAGGAGAGATTTGTCATTGTTAGTTGAATTTAATGGAGGGGGGTTCCGGTTGTCCGGAGATTTCGAGATGTTTTTTTTGGGGTTTTAATGTTTTCTTTGAAAGTAATGGGTTCGGGGACTTAAAAACTTCTACTACTATAAGTTCCAATAGACAGTGCCAGTTGAAGAGTATATATTTGATTGTGAATCAGATATACGCTCCTCTTTGATAAATGATCCAATTCAGGTGGTTCAGGCGTTATATCTTGAGCCTAGATTTTCTCCATAATTCCCTTCAATTTTCTTCTCCTATCTTCCAATGGTCATTCTTATAGCTTCCATTTTGTACTTGAAAAGGAAGGGGGGGGTGGGGTTCCGCACTTAGTAAGTAAGGGTTCGGATAGGGTAACAATGATAATTAAGTATTAAATGTAGAGAGAAAATCTTTTTTTCTTATCTTTTCAGTTGATATGTGACAGCTTTTATAACATACAATATCTGTACAGTTGTTAAATAATACTACCTAATTAGTTCCTAACTTTCTTGTTAATTAAAGTGTGTAGCGGGTAGTTTGATTTAACTACAATATTAATCCCTGAACTTTATTGTATGTACAAATACATACTTATCAGAATGCATCAAGATTAAAATTTTTAATTTATTTATACGAAAATAACAAATACCTTAAAAGATAAGCAACCAAAAATTGTCCAATTTTTAAGAAAGATATTGAAAGGCTTAATTTTATAAACGAGAACAAGTAGATCCACTCACCAAATGTCCATGTGGGGAGCAAATTAAGTTACTTCAATTATTTGATTTACCACCATTATATTTGATTTAGAACAAAATACATCACTTTGTCATCTAATTTTGGAGAATCCTGTTGAAGCAAAATAATGAAGTAAATACACCTTCCATTTCCGCATTAACTTCTTCTACGATAAGAGCACAAAGTTCAATAATGGTCTCCATTTTATCAAAAAGTGATAATACTTTAGCGTATTAATCTTCGTTAAGATAAAATATTATCGGTTCATTAGTGTGAAATATTAAAGAGCATTCACATTATCCTTTCTCAATCCCCTTTCTCTTTCTCATATAAGAAAGGAAACAAATAAATAGATGATATAATAAATTTTTCAAATGAAAATATTACTATTCACCATTTCTCTATTAAAAATTAATTTTTTTCTACCAATATATGAAATGCATAACATATTCGAAAAAAATATTTTTTAATTTTTGTATTTATACATTATCAAATTAATTGTATAGAAAGTTAATTTTAGGAAAGCTTAAAATGGTCCATTTATATTTTATAAGAAAAATGAATTTCTAGAAAATAAAATTTAAAAATTTAATGAGAAATATTGGAATGGATCTGCGAATAGGATAAAATTAGAAAAAATAATTAAAAATACATTGATTTTCTAAATCAAAAACAAATATAAACAAAAAATATTTTTTGAAGCCACGGTTACTCGAAATGGAGAAAGTAAACGACGAACCTAGGTCACTAGATGACAGAGAGAGAACACAGCGAGCCGACAGTAATAAGGCCAAAACGTGAGATTTTTAGGGGGGAGGGGGGAATCTATTAGAACATAGACTAAAATAGCATACACACCTCTCTATCGGAGATAGCGCTATCCATTGGTCTTGGTAAATCGAAATTCGAATCGAACCGATTTAATTCAGTTTCAATGTTTTTTTCACGGTTCGGGTTCAGGTTTGGAACCAAAACTTTTTCATCTTTTGTGACATTTTGGGTTTAAGTTTTTCCAAAAAATTTCGGGTTTAAATCTGAAACCTAAAATCATTAAATATTAAATAAAAAAATATAATTATTTTTTAATTTTGGTTTTTAATGATGGTTCGGGTTCGGCTTATTAACGGTTTTTAATGATTTTCGGGTTCAGTTCAAGTTTTGGATTCGGTATGGCTTCCTCGGTTCGGTTCGGTTTTTTAATGAATTTCGAATTTGGTTCGGTTCCTAAGAAAAACTTGTTCAAATTTCGAATTCTTGAATTTCGGTTCGGATTTAACCTGAACCCAACCAATGAATAGCCCTAATTGGAGAGCAGATATCTAACACTAATAAAAATAATTTAAGGGTGAAGAATAGGTTATAAGCCACGCATATAAAATTTAAAAATAAAAAATTTAAAAACATTTTATAATTATATAGATTAAATTATATTTCTATTCCTAAAAATTGTAACGCACCACAATATTATGTTTATTGGTGTTATAAACGCTTAACCCCACGCCACTCACGAGTTGGGTGATAGCATTAAACATCTAAAAGAAGGGACTTGCTCTCAATATAAGAAATTTTTGTACGAAATTAATATGTTTTAAATATTAAATTATTATAAATTGAGAACAAATTACTAGAATAATTTTAATAAAAATTAAATTAAAAATATTTGTAATAAATTATTTTTGAATCATAATAATTTGTCATTAAAATATAATAATTCGTATGTATTATATGCAAAATAAATCATGTATTGAAATGACTTACATAAAAAATGTCGTCGCAGTAAATCCAACGGTAACAAACCCCCCCAAACATATCTCTTCACACCTCAGCATCATCCAAAATCCTAAAATAAAATAAAATAAATTAAAATTAACTATATAAACTCGTCTCCCTCTCCCACCACCACACACTCTCTTCCCCTATATTCTCTCTCCCCCCCTCTTCTCTCTCTCTCTATATATATAACATACATATCTATACCTCTTTCCGGCACCGGCGACGATCTCTCCCCCGCCGCAGCTGCCGGAGGTAATCGGAAAAAAAAGTCACCAAATTAGTCCTCATTGTAGAGGTTAACTGAGGAAATTAAGAGATTAATTGATTGATAGATAGATAGATACAATGATAGATACATATACGGGGTGGAAATTGGGGGGTTTGGTGAGTATTGTAGTGGTGGCTATTTTAATTGGGGAAAATGGAACGGCGGCGGCGTATCGGGGGAGCGAGCGTGGGAACGCGTACGCGACGATGATGTATATGGGGACGCCGAGGGATTACGAGTTCTACGTGGCGACACGTGTCATGCTGAGGTCGCTCCGGAGGCTCGGGGTGGATGCGGATCTCGTCGTCGTCGCCTCCATCGACGTTCCACTCCGGTGGGTCCGAGCTATGTAAGTTGCTCTGAATTTTTACTTTTTTGTAATTCTTTTTTAACTCCGGCTAAAGTTTGAGATGGCGCAAGTTAGAATATTTAAGTGGTGTATCCGATTTATTCTTTAAATTATGATTTTTTGAAAGTTATTTCTAGTATTACATAAATTGATATTTTAAAAATTATACATATTGCGTAATTGTATGTAATTTGTTAAAAATTTTGAAAATTTATAATTTATATATTCATTTGTGGGCCTCTTCCACCCCACTTGTGCTTATCATATTTCTTATTAATAATAATTTTGCATGTGGCCTGTAATGGGCTATGGTAGTTGTACTTTATAAGTATAAAAGTTATATTTTTTTGTTTGGAGTGGAAAATATATTTTTAAATAATATTTATAAATATAATGGGTTTATTTGGTAAATGTTGAAAAAATTATATTTTTTTTGTATTTTGAGTAGTGAAAAATAATTATTAGTAGTATAAATTGTGAGAAAAATATACTTTTTTGATAAAAATATCAAATTTTTATTTTTTTATAACTATACTTTTACTCCTCAAAAATATACGTGCACCAAACACATTTTTATTTTTAAGTAAAAAAACACAAATATTTTCTTTTGTTTACCAAATAAGTCCAATATTCTACTCTCCTTCGTGCTACTTTTAGTGGGAAGTTTATGCTTTTAAGAACTTTTTTTAAACTTTTGGAACCGAATCTGCTACTTTTTCAAAACCCTGGTGAATATTGCATTTTGTATTTGAAACTGCGGGGACTAAAACAAAAATTTGTTTTGAAGCAGTGGGAGGGACCATTATTGTAAACAATGGGGACCATTGGTGTAAATCACTCAAAGCACTAGTTGTAACGAATAAACAATAGGGACCCTTAGTGTAGTAATATTTAATTTACGGCTTACTGTATATTTCATTATATATATATGCATTATATATATATATATATTGGTCACAAAATAACTACAAAAATTGCATATGTATAGTATATTTATAATAGCATAAACTTTATTCTTCTTTTTTTCATTTTTCATTTTTCATTTTAAAATACTTTCCGGTTCTAACCTCGAAAATATGAGAGCTGATAAGTAGTGTTTAATATGAAGTTTTGCTTTTTCTAGTTGACTATAGACGTGTTCTATATTGCGTGGAAATTAGGATATTCTACACCTCGTGATAATGGCATCCAAATAATTATTTATTTGTTGATAGGAAATAAATTAAAATAATTATTAAAATGAGAATAAAATGATTGGGGATAAATTGAAAGATAGGAAATAATTTACAATAAAATTAAAATAATAAGGGTCAAAGTAAAATAAATAAAAGGATAAAGGCAAATTGAAACTAGAATAAAAGGATAAAGGGAAAAAAGAATTTTACCGTTATTAATAATTGAGTACATTAACAGCTATTAACATTTTCATGACGCTAAAATTTATACGATAAATAAATTATAGAACTGAAAGTCAATCATTAAAACATTTGACTTACTCATGTAGAGTCTAAAATACAAGCAACTCTATTCTACCTAATTCTATGTATGAAAATATTATATAAATTAGTTGCATTAGTTGGCTTAAATTATACTCCATTTATAAGTAAGGAAAACAATCTTGGAAATCCTTCTATGTACGATGAAGCTGTAATTTCTAATGATACTTTATTTTGAAAAGAAGCGATACAAAGTGAAATAGATTACATATTACAAAATAACACTTGAGAATTAATAAATTTACCACTAAGAAATAAAGTCGTAGATGGATATTTAGGAAGAAATTAAAACCAAATGGAAGTGTTGGATAAATACAAAACAAGATTAGTAGTTAAAGGTTATAACAAAATGAAAGGAATAGATTATTTTGATACTTATTATCCGGTTACTAGTACAACAACGATTAGAACTTTAATTGTCTTAGCATCAGTATATAAGTTAGTAATTCATCAAATGGATGTTAAAACAACATTTCTAAATGGAGATTTAAGTGATGAGATTTATATGTAATAACTTGATGAGTTTATTATCAAAGGATAAAAACACAAGGTCTGCAAGTTAGTAAAATATTTATATGGACTTAAGCAAGTACCAAAATAATGGCATGAAAATTTCGATAAGGTGAATTTGGATTATAAATTTTAGATAAATGACCATGGTTAGTGTTTATATTATAAATAAAGTAACGGTCATTGTGTGATATTATGTTTCTATGTTGTTGATATTTTAATTTTTGGAACGAACTTAGAAATAGTTGAGAAGGTTAAGAGATATCTTTATAATAAGTTTGATATGAAAGAACTAGGAGAAGCTAATATAATTTTAGGTATGAAACTTGAAAGAACAAAAGAAGGAATTTATCCAAGTCAATCAATATGATGGAAAAAATATTAAAAAAATTGGAGTTTTATGATTGTAAACCTGTTACTACACCTTATGAACCTAGTTTTCATTTAGTGAAAAATATAAGCCTACCCGTGTCTTAGTTGAAGTATTCACAGCTTATAGAATCTCTATTATATATTGCAAATTAAACTAGACCCGATATTTCTTATGCTGTTTCGAGACTTAGTAGATATACTTACAATCCTAGCAAAAATTATTGGACTGCATTAAAAAGAGTATTTAAGAGGGACCATAAATTATGTTTTATTATATAAAAGTTTTTCATCTATTGTTGAAGGTTATAGTGATGCTAATTGGATTACGGATAATAAAAATATTAAGTCTACTAATGGCTTTGTATTTATACTTGGGGAGGGGTTGTTATCTCATGGGCTTATAAAAAGCAAAACGTTATATCTAGGAGTATATGGAAGCAAAGCTTATTGCTCTTGATACTACCAGTGTTCAAGCTGAATGGATTAAAAATTTTATTCCGAATTATCTTTAATAGAAAAACCAATTCCTGTTGTGTTTGTACATTGCAATAGTAACACAACAATAAGTTTATTAAAACAAACTCACAACAACAAGAAATTGACTAGACATATAAAAGTGAGGTACAAATCCGTAAAAAAATATGTTACATCGAAATATTATTTCCTTAGACTTTGTGAGGTCCGAAGTGAATATAACTGAACAATTGACTAAAGGTTTAACAAAAAATGTCATTCAAAATTTATCAATTGCATTGGGCCTAAGGCCATAAGGATTTAATCCTAAGAACTAGTGTTGAGAATAGATTCTTAATTTTGTCGAGTTGAATGAGTAAAGCCCATAAAGGAGTCGCCTAGGGAGGCAACCCATTCTCTTTGATTGGAAATCCCTTGAATGAGGTTCAATGTTGTACAAACAATTCGTGCTGAGTAGCTCAATTCCAGCATTATTATTATTATTATTTTAAGGAGGCATCATTTTAGAACTGTTCTCATACTCATTCCTAAGGCATTAATGCTGATGAACTGTTATGTTAAGGAAGGATAATACCCCGAATGGGTCTAAGGTGGGTAAACTACAGCAAGATACATCTCACATGTATCTTTTGAGGACTCACCTAAATGAGAGCTGTTGTGACGCCGTGACCGTGAGAATAGAGCTATTCTCTAGTAACTCTCATGAGAATTAAAATAAGTGCATGACCATTATTAGCACTAACCCGTGAATATGTTGGTGGTGGTACTATGTGTATAACATATAAATCTTTGACTCAAAAGATTATGGTTCAAGGTGTACACTCACCATTTTCTTTCCAAGTGATATTGTTATTACTGAGTATGAGTTTAAATTGGACAGATACTCATACCCATTGCATAGTATTATATGTTACCCAATAATTTTATATCTTTATATTATTGTTACTATTTTCTTTTATTGTATTTTAGAACTTCGAGGTGATTGATAGTGTCAATAGACATTTGAGTTCCGAAACAAAATAAAAAATTTATTATTTATAATTTATTTTATTTCTTTTATTTATGTGGCGGCAGTTTGTTTTGATTTTTAAAAGATCAACCGAATGGTTATAACCATTCATTTATAACCGTTGTAAACCAGCTGGTCACTTCCCTTTAAAGGCGGTGAGTAGGAAAGTATTATATACATATATATTTATATACACACACAAAAAAAAGGAAAGTATTATATACATATATATTTATATACACAAAAAAAAAAAAAAAAAAAAAAAAAAAAAAAAAAAAAAAAGGTAAAAAAAAAAAAAAATATAAAATAAAAATAAAAAAAAAAAATTTTTTTTTAATAAAAATATAAAAAAAAAAAAA
>MKEJ01103215.1:0-10491 GCA_001753735.1 Embelia ribes | reverse complement strand
GTAAAGTTCTTAGTTACAGCTTGGCGGTATGTAGAAGTTCGTAATACATGGGTTGTAGAGATGAAGAAAGCATAGTTGGAAGTTATTATGGTGAATTCAAAGTAGACGTCTAGAACTATTTCTAAATATGGTGGAAACTTTGGGGGACAAAGTTTATTCTTTTGAGGGAGAGTTGTAAGGTTCTATAAAATTAAGGACCAATATTGTAATAAAACAAAAGTGAAACTAAAAAAGAATTAACTTTCCCAATTCCATGTTCTTACTTTAATTATGTATATTCCTTATCTTCAACAACAGAGAGAGAAATGGTGAGAGAAGGGGAGAGATTGGTCATGCAAAACTCAACGGATCATGGGGAAAGAGCAACCCAATCAACAATCTAAATACAGATTTGGGTTCAACTCCTCGTTCTCGTTGTATTGAGGTAAGTTTCAACCCTTAATTCTTCAGGTCGTTCATACACATTCTAGCCCTAATCAATCAAAATTCGTTATAAAGGTTGATTGGTTGTTAAAAGTATCATTTTGTAATGAAATTTGTGTTCAATTCCATGTAGGTTTGTGTTCGATTGATATATCCTCAAGTGAAGAATTAGGACTTTTTCTCTGAGCTTTCCGTGGGAGATTTATGATTTGTTTTATCAAGTGCATGCAAATTTAGGAATTTAAATATATTGAAACTATGTTTTAAGGCATAATTTTTGAGGATATTGCTAGTTTTGAGTTGGTATAGTCAAGTGTTTGGTGAGATTTTTAGTGAAAGTAGGGGAATAGGAGGACTTGGACTGAGACTCACTTGAACCTGTCGGGAATGTACTATTTTATCTTGGACCGGTCCAGAAATCTTGGACCTGTCGGACTTATTCTTGGATAGGACAATGATAGGCTTGGACCAGTCCGGGGTTCCTGAAACTCAAATTTTTACAACTTTCATGTACTAATTGATCACCTCTAAAGTATAACTTGAATGCAATAAGATAACAAAACAATTTAGAAATTGTTTGTTCTTATGGTATTGAGTTGGAATAAACTTAAGTTGGATGGGTTGAATACTAGACCATGTTCGAGTGTAAACTTAAGGTTAACAATTAATTTTGGCAGTAGACGTTGCTGACGTAGTTTCTTTCCTTTTAGGCTTGGTTGTTCAATGTGTTTTATCATAATATGATTTATTGTAGGCCTTTCAAATGTAGTCTACGGTTTATCATGATAGTATTCAACTTAGGTCTATGGAGCACATTCATACTAGGCTCAATTGGATGCAGGAACGAGTCATCGATTTAGACCTTCGAGAGTGTTCATCCTAGGGCTCGATGAACTATATTTAGGCTATGGGAGTAAGTTTCACTTCATGGTTATTTTAAGTGCTAGTTGTCTGGGAGCAAATTAGGTTACAACGATTATTACTCTATTTGACCGGATTCTTATAGTGAAACTCAAGATAGAGAAGGCTATCTATAAAGCCTTTACGCATAACGCATTAGAAGGATAGGTATTCTGAGATTGTTTGGTTGGTAGTGTTGATGGATTGGTATAAAGTATTAGTTGTACATTCAGCTGTGATCATTAAGGACATGTACATTTGCAGTGTAACTAACTTTATGTGATTTATTATTGGTTTTGATATTTCAATAAAGTTGAATTCTTTTTGACTAATACCTTCTGGTTACCTTTTTGCACAGTTTTTCTTATAAAAATGCCAAGCAAGATCAGGTACTGGAGATCATGGGAATAAGGTCTAAGAAGCAGTCAAAGCTTACTCGGATATCGCTAGTTATTTATTTTATGTTTAGTACTTTTTTTATTTCCTTTGACAGTTGTAGGCCAATGGCTGAGTTCACTTTATTTGTCATTTTTGAATAAGTTGTGTGGTCAAAACATGATAATAAGGCCTAGTGGATGTTGTTTCCCTTTTATTGTTGGACTTTTCAATGAAATAGGTTATTAAATATTGGGTTGGATTACCAATGATGTACTCGGGATGTTATAAAATTCTCAAACGTTACAAGTTGGTATCAAATCCCTAGGCTTATGACAACCTTAGGAGTTGTAGGTTGTTGGGTTTGTTGGTATAAAGTCTCGAGTGAGCTGGGCCTAGAAGGTTAGGGTAGGCATCTAGGAACTTGATTGTCTTAGATGTTCTTGTGTGACTTGTATGTCTTGTTTGCATCAATCCATATCGCATTGTGTTCATATACATGTTTTATATTTAAACACTAGTAGCCAATTGTGACAGATATCAACATTTAGCTGTGTGTTGGATAGAAAGGGAACACCTTGTAGGCCCAAAGCTGATCTTCATTAGTGGACGAAGTTAACAACTAGCTATTTGGGATTTAAAAACACAGTTCTTTCTTACTTCATATAATGTGAGCATATGATTGATTCCGATTACTTTCTATGGACTAATTCCATAGTAATAGGATGTGGTGGATGTGGTTGTAGTGTTAGTGGCAACTAACGTGATCATGGTAGGGATCATGTAAATCTTTCCGACGTAGTATTCGATCATCTAGAAGATGGGATTTCTTCTAAAAAAGTACAGTTGGGCTGTGTAATTTAATATTGAACATTATTAAGGAGATCATAGCTATAATATGCAATAAATGGACTAGTCATTGAGTTGGTGAATCTTGTTGTATCTTGTGGCTAGATGTGTTGTCCAAATTTCGTAAGTCCAACTATTCTGTTGTAAAAGTGGGTTGGTATTTGTCGAGGTAGATAGGTATATCATAATGCAAAATCGTAACTTGACAAATAGTTGGGGATGTTGAATAACTGGGTTGTCGTGCACTACTGTGGAGTGGGTTAGGTTGGGTATTCATGATATCCTATATAGTTGTCTTATTGGTGTGTCATAGGTTAAACGGGGTAGTTGCTTAAGTCATATTGACGTTTGTTATTGGACTAGATTAAATGCTTATGTAGGTCTACTAAGTATGTTAGATAGTCACTTGTCGATGAGGTAGTCGTGTGGATTAACTTAGAGGTGTTTGTGTTAGGCAAAGGGTGACTAATGATGTTGTATTAGAAAAGTAATAAGAAGGAAGATAGACATATAACTTTTGATTGGCGAATATTGTGATTAGTTAAAATATTATTATGGCGAGGGTAAAAGGTGAGTTTTGAGATGGGAGTATGGATTTGATAAGAGAACTTTGAACAAGCTGAGAACTAGGATGGAGTTGTGTTTTCCTAATTAGTTAGTGACGGAAATGGTAGAGACGTGAGAAAAATGTGTAGTAGTAATAAGAAAGTATTGGGTAATTGGAGTTATTGTGTTGAGTAGACTGGGTGATTGAGAAAATAAGTAGTATAATATGATAGATCGAATTGCAATATGCTATATGGGTGAAGATTACGTGAAAGTTATAGGATTGAGTATTGTGTGAGTATTTGGAAAATGTTTGGTTGGATGTTGGATAGCAAAAACTTATTAGAGATGAGAATTACTAAATTGTGTGATGATGAAGAGTTTGAGAAGTGTGAAAGAGTATAGGATGTGAAGAGAAAGTGTCAAAACTTTGGAGACGGTGTGATATGATGGAGAGTTGGAGTATATGTGGATTGGTATTTTGACAATGGTCGATAGAGTAGTGGAAATATATGTGGTACGAATACTTTGGAGATGATTGAATTATCATGTTTGGCAAGGTACGCCGTTATCGGTTGGTAATTTAAATTACTACATAGCTAATTATTTTAAATGGCAGGGTATTTGTTGAGAGTGTCGATTAATGTCGTAGGTGGCCTTGTCATTTACAAATACACCATACTATGTTATTAGAGAGTGTTGATAAGATTTCAAGGGTGGCTTTGGTTGGAAGTTTAAAATCTATGCTTGTAGATATTGTAGACTAAATGTCATATATATGTTGATTGTGGGATGTGTTTGGGGGGTTCCTGACTAGTTGATTTCATGTTCCTTTACCTAGGATTTAAATTATGATGTGCTGGATGATTAGATGATGGAGTCGTTATAAAATATTGTTGGTTGAGTAGAAAAAGGGTATTAGTCATGTCATTGTGGACACTGATATGAAGTCATATTGTTATCAATAGGGTGTCGTGTGCTATCATGTAGATGGTTGTGACGAATATTTGTATTGTCCTATGTGGAGGTTTAGTTAACTGGGTCATACGTATTAGGATCTTTATATGGGGAGGTCGTAGTAGTTAGTAGGCGTGGTTGCTTGAGTTAAATTGGTATTTGTAGCTGGAAGGTTGATGCTTATGTAAGTACATTGTACATGTTAGACGATTATGTTATTTGGTGATGAATTTTCATTAGAATTTGAATGAGAAATTACTGTAAGATCGTTAGTATAACTTGACTGTAGGTAGGTGTACTTAACGTACAAGCCATGAAAATGAGTAAGACAGGATTTGAAACTCTTATGATAAACATTGATTTGAGTGTTGGGGATTATTTTTTAGTATGGTTGAAATTTCAAGAACAAAGTTTATTTATTCGAGGAGAGATATGTAAGGCCTTATAAATTATAAGGAACAAAGTGAAAAAAAACAAACAGTAAAACTGAAAACTAGTTACTGTTCTCTCCCAACTCCTTACATTCTTTATCATTATGTACAAAGTTGAAAACACATAGGAAAAATAGGAAGAGGAGACCTAGGTTTCTCACCGCAAAAATCCAATTAATCGCAGAGGAAAACCAATCCAATTGGCAAAACATCTTGTGGTGCTCGTCATGTTAAAGGATGACTCTTTGATAGATCAATTTCGGGGGAAGGTGACCTAGGGTTCCATCAATGAGATTTCGGATAACGATTATTCAAATCAAACAAGGTACGTAGCAGAAATTGAGTCTTATGCTATTGAATTAACCGATTTACACTTTGTTTCCGAGTGTATAACTTGTAAAAAATAGGGTTTTTCTTCTTCAGAACTATTGTTCGCCTATTGCAACTGTTCTAGTAAGGGGACACCATTCGAACATATTTGGGAGCCATTCAAATGGTGCCACTGTTCAAACAGTTATGGTACAGATAACTCTGCACCATTTTACAAAAAAGGCCATGACTATCTCTAGAAAATTTAAAATTGAGATTCGTTTGAATCGTTTGAAAAATAATGTAGTAAGATGTATTGCAGACCATATGAACCGTGAATTAGACATGTTATACTTGTTAAAAAGTGTTTGAATTGTATACAAATGTAAACCTTCGTTAGTAAATAGAATGTGAGTTATATACGTATGTATAGTTGTTGTGATTGCTGTAGGCCTTGAGAGATGTATATTCCAACATATGTCTTTTTGGTCGTAGGCCTCAGAAGCTATAATCTAAGGTTTATTATGGTAGTAGTTGGTGTAGGCCTTTGAGGTATATATGCCCTAGGGTACAATTTATTATTGTAGTTCATGGGAGAGACAGAGATACTCCCCAACAGTGGTGTAAGCCATGAGAGAGACAGGGATACTTTTCGGTAGTTGTGTAGGCCGTGGGATAAACATAAACCTTGATAGTTGCAGTGGTCGATGGCCTCAGAAGTATAAACATCTGAGTGTAACCTGGTTTAGCGGGAACCCTTCGACCTTCATTGTCTTGACGCGTAAAGTTTCGGAAGGATTGGTATTCTGATTGGGAAGGCAGGTATCCCATTATGTTCTATGGCATTTTTGTCAATTCTAGAATGTATGTTTACAGTTAATTATGTTGAGTTGAGATCGTAATAAATAAGTACACAGTTATGACTATTTATTCTCATGTGCATACTTTTTATTACATGTTTATTATCGTTATTACTTCAATAGACTGAACATATTTCTGACTCGTGCTTACTTAGTTGGTTTTTCCTACTATTCTTTTTACATGAAAACGCCAAGGAAAAGTCATGGGATTTGAGATAGGACATGTTTAATTTCAGTCAGTTGTAGGCCATTGGCCAATATGATGTTTTCATTTGTTTTGAATAGTGATGTAAGGCCAAAAACATGACAATAAGGCCTTGTGGATTATATTTCATTGCCTTAGACCTATTTTTTGTCATGTATGAGATATATTTTATTTTAGTATTGACTAGTAGATATTGTGAAGATTGGTTATATAGAGATGTGCTCGGGGATGTTTAGAATTCTAGGGCATTACAGGCAAAGTAAAAATACATTTTTTGTGTCGGCTATTCAATTCCCGATATTTAAAAATCTTTGTTATTTGTTAGGATTATGTGGCTGGACGTAGGTACATTGGAGGGAATATATTAGTGTTTGGTAGTTTTTATTTATTATTGCTCCCTTGGAATTCTGTGACGGTCCCTTCCTTTCTGAGATTTTGTGATGGTCTCATAGTTGTTGGGATTATGTGACGATTTTTTACTATCTAGGATTCTGTAACGGTTCCTCATTCTCTAGGATTTTGTGATAGTTCCATAGTTGTCGGGATTCTATGAAAGTCTCATAGTTGTCGGAGATTCTGTAACTGTCCCTTACTTCATGAGATTATGTGATGGTCCTGTAGGTATTGAGGATTTTGTAATGGTCCTATTACTTTAGGGCCATAATTGCCTTCTGTTATTGGTTTAATATCGTGCTGGTTGAGTTTATTGGTTGAGTAAATCCGAGTTTACTCAGTATACATATCGATAAATTGTTAAGTGATTGTACGATATCGAATGTTTAGTTGATATTTGTATTGATGCTTAGCTTATTGATTGAAATACTTCTCATAAATAACCTCGTCTACCTTTTACTTGTCATATGTGCAACTAAAGATGAAAGCGCCTCTAACGTATAACTATTATGATGTGATTACATAGAAGGGGACTTCATATAGAAGTCATAGGGGACGTATATTTTGGTAATTACTTGTATATAAGATGAGTAAGTGTAAATTTCCGGTGTATGTATAAGTTATAGAGATTGGTACATTTTGTACAAATGTGTTTTGAACTACAGAGTCAAACTTTTGACGAACCACGTTTCTATTTAATAGCTCATGAAGTTGTAAAACTATATTTTGAAATAGAATCAATATAAATGTATTATGATATAGTCGTACGGCAAGTGTGGTGCATCCGTGGGTAGTTATTTTGTTTATTATTATTAAACTCACGTTTCTTGGTTTCCCTGGAATCCACGGAGTGACAAAACTCTTTTTTCATATCTCAATTAATTATTTCGGACTTCATGTTATTTATATTTGTTAATCTCCCCACGTTAAGGTTATAGATACTCTCTTATTAAATTAAATTAATGATAATTTTATTTAATAAACATATTATATTTCTTGAGATTTTTCGCTTAACTTATTTGATGTATTGGATTATAAAAATTCACTTGTAGGATTTGATACAATCAAAACTTATAACCTTTCATAAGAGTGTATCATTAATTATTTTACTAAGACCTGAATTCATTTATTAATCAACACCATTCGTGTTTAATGATTCACAAAAAATCTTCATCTTTAATGAATCAAAATAACAAATATTAACCATTCGTGTCTAAATAATAATATCAGGATTAAGAGTATAAATATATTTATAGCCACGAGATACTAATTGTTATATCTAGTCCATAGAAAAATAATAATCTCAATGCGGTTTTGTTTAATGCACATAAAGTTATACTAATATAAGGAGTTAGAAGTATACAGTTTCTTGTAATCAAGATAGATCTACTAAATCATGTATTACAATTCTACTGATGATGTGTCAATTTCCATAGAATCTTATAAATATAAAACTTGTATTTTACAAGAACCGATGACCTAATTTTCTATATATAAGCCATATCATATATACTAGATTATCTACTATATTAAATATGAGACACAAACTTGTTTGATAATAAATAATACTAAGTAAATATTAATAAAAAAAATTCTCATTATTAGAATGAATTTTAATATAATCTCAACAGCTGAGCCAGATCAGAATCTACAAATAAACACGATGGATCAAATATATCCCTAAAAAAATCAATAATTACGATCTTTCAAAAAATATCTTATTCCGAAACTCAAGGTTCATATAAGAAAATGAACACACGTGTGTTATATGCGTTGAAAAAGTCATCTCTAATTTGGTAAAAGATAATAATTAGCTCATGTTAATCCTTGTTGACCATTGCTTATATTTAATGAAATAATTTTAACTATCGAAAAACGATTAGGGCATGTTAATCCTTGTTGACCATTGCTTATATGTTAATCCTTGTTGATTAGGGCATGTTAATCCAAGTCTAAGCAAAGATAAAGAAAAGTAGGTAGTGGTGATCTGTCGGGAAAAAAGTGGGAGCATTTGATTAGCTGAAACTCGTGTAAGCATTTCTGCATGCATGTGTACATCAATCCTTACCGTGTAGAGAGAGAGAGAGAGAGAGAGAGAAGGAGGGGGGGACAAGAAGCCCAGCTGGGAAACCCTATAAATGAAAAAAGATTATTAGGTCGCCGACCTAGAATGCGTAGGTATCTCAAGTAGATCCCACAAATATTTTCTTCTTGTAGATAAACATTTTTATTCTTACAAAGATGCCATTTATTTGTCATGCATGCTAACGGTTCGAGGACCACTGTTGAAGAAAAAGTGATGGAAGGAAGATAAATGTGAGAGTGAGGTACATGACTCGGTCTTGTTTTATTAAAGCTTAAAAGATCCACTGTTTTTATTTTTTGACTTAAAAAATAAAAATATAATTTTTAAATTAAATTTATTTATTATTTTAGAATAAATAATCTAGTCTAGCAATTTTAAGTTTGATATGCATAACAAACTTTCTATAGGAAGCTAATTTTAAAATAACATAAATGAAATGTAGAGTATGAATGATGACATATTAAAATTGAGTGCTACATTAGGAGAGTTGAATTAAATTTTCTCTGATAAATGTTTGTATAGCTTAGGGTTCACGGCCTACTGTTACTTTTTCGCAGCCTTAAGAGCCAGGTCAATGGTCACTCACTCACTCACACAATTTTTGAGGATCTCAATTAGAGACAGACATGCTCTCAAAATTTACACCTTTTTCTTTCTAATAAATTTATAATATCCTCAACAAAATTACTTAAATTTAACTAAAGTATGTTGGAAATAATTGTAGAGTTAATAAATTTCTTATGCTTAAAGTTAGATATTAGCTATGAGAAATTCTGTTAGCCTTGGAAAACTTGCTTAGCATGAAACTCGTTTTTGATACAAAATAAAGTTTATTTCCTAAATACTAGGAACTCACAACTAATAAAACATATTTGCTCGCTTTTTTACTTAGTAAAAATAAAATTTATAATAATGTCATAATTATTGTAATAACATATATTTTCTGGACACGTTCCTAATTTCAAGTAAAAAGTTATATTATTAATTTGATTATTTATACCATCGGTGCTTTCCATTTCCTGTATTTTAAATGTTACCTTGTCCGCTTCTCGTGTATTTACCTTTCCTAGTTTCCACTTTCAAAATCGATAGTACTAGTGTTTTAGATACTCTCCGTTTTGTACAATCTCTTCAAAGGGAAAGACCCGACCACAACAAGGTGATCGGCCATGTTCTTGCCTTCCATTCATATTAAAATCGGGAAGCAGGCTTCTAATATTTCAAAATTGGAGCAATGAAGTGTGGCAAATTCTTAGTCAAGATAACAGAATCTGATATACACAATTATAAAATTATTTTTTGAATTTTTTATTTTCAAATCATGTTTATGTGACCTAAAATTTGCACATTTCATCAATTTTGAAATATTAGAGGACTCTTGTCTATTAAAATCAATCCACCATAGAAATTATTTGAAGCATATTAAGGTGTCAATTTTAGGAAAAACTTCTCTCTAACACCCTTAAAAATGATGTAATGCTACTAAACGCTATATTTGTAGATAAAAATATTGTTTCACCATTACAATCCTTTTAGGGGATTAGAGACCCCCTTTTCCATCCATTCTGCCCAAGATTTAGGATGTTGGTAGAAGAAAGATATATTAATTATTGTAACTATTCGTAAATTTACATAATATAATATTACCCTTTTTTTTGGAGGAATCATATTTGCAATGCTGAAACTTTTCAATAAAATATCCTATCCTGAGATTGTTTCAAAACAAATATGCTTAACTACGGACTCCCAGCCAAACTTGGTGTTCACATGATTTTAAATACACATTGTACAAGTAGATTCATGATAGTACTTATAAAGCACGTCTTCACCCTTCATCAAGGCAATGTGGAGCAAGCAATCCAGTTTGCTACTGTGTAAAGTGTCACACACATGTGTCCAATCACACACGCCCATATACAATCAGGGTTGCTACAATTGCTCCTAAAATCCGGATGCCCTCAAAGGGCATGCATTCCAGTGGCCCCTAAAATCCGGATGAGCTTGATCTCTCATGAATCAGCATAGTGCAATTTTATATACTTTAGGTATAGTTATCCTGTAACGCCCTATAAATTAAAATAATATTATATTGTTTCAAAAAACAAACGATAGGACTTGATGTGTAATGAAACAAAAGTTGAAAGGGGATTTTATCAA
>MKEJ01103213.1:0-10903 GCA_001753735.1 Embelia ribes | reverse complement strand
ATTTGGATCTAGATGGAATCTAAGTTTCCACTTCCAATGCTAGAATTACTAAACAACAAACGTAAAAAAATAAATAAAAGTTTTTTTTTATCAATAAAAATAAACAAAAGTTGGGGAAACAAAAAAAGGAACAAAAAGTAGATACCAAGCCCAAAGCAAAGTTTTCTTTCAGAAGAAGAAACGGAACAAAACCTCTATAAATATCTCTCTCGTTCTCCGCTATCTCTCTCTCTCTCTCTCTCTCTCTCCGTATACCTTGCTTGCTGCATCAACAATGTCTGATCAGCCCGAATCATCCCAATCGTAAGCTCCCAAGCTTAGAAATTCCAGTTTAGGGTTTTTAGTTGCAACTTTTAGATTCTAATTTTTCGTTTTAAACTCCCATGCTTAGCAAATCCAATCTAGGGTTTGATTTTCAACTTTTAGATTCTAATCTTCATTATATTTTGATTGTCCAAATAGTAAGCTCCCGTGCTTAGCAAATCCAATTTAGGATTTTGAGTTTCAACTTTTAGATTCTAATTTTTGTTTCTGTTTTAATCATTCGAATTGTAAGGTCACGGCCATTGCAATTCCAGTTTATGGTTTTCAATTTCAACTTTTAGATTCTGATTTTTTGTTAAGAGTTTTCCTCTGTTTTTCAATTTCAACTCTCAGATTCTGATTTTTTTGTTAGAGTTTGCCTCTTTGTGTTTTTCAATTTCAACTCTTTGAAAACTCATTTTTTAGCGTCTGTTTTTTAGATTCTGAATTTTTGAGGTTTTATTTTATTTTATTTATTATTATTTTTTTGGGTGGTAAACTCCCGGGCTTCAACTTTTAAATTGTGGTTTTTGTTTTGTTTATTTTATTTTTCCTTTTTGTCAATTTCAACTTTTAGATTTAGATTTTTGGTTTGAGGGTTTTTTTTCCTTTGCGTTTTATTTACCAGGACAGCGGTTCCAGTTTATGTTTTTCAATTTCAGCTCTTCGATTCTAACATCTAGTGTTTCTTTCTTCTTTTTTTTTTGGCTTTTGGTAAACACCCTGGCCTAGCTATTCCAGATTAGAGTTTCTTTCAACTTTTAAATTCTGATTTTTGTTTTTGTTTTTTCGCAGAAAGGGGACAAAGAGGGATTTCAGTACAGCAATACTGGAAAGGAAGAAGGCTGCAAATAGGCTGGTGGTGGACGAGGCCGTCAACGATGATAACTCCGTGGTGGCACTCCACCCCGACACCATGGAGAAGCTCCAGCTTTTCCGTGGTGACACCATCCTGATCAAGGTTTACATTTGATCCCTCCTTTTGTTTGTTTTTATTTTATTTATTTACATGGTTGTATTAAGTGGTTGGCTTTAGGGTATGTGTTGATTGGATGTATGGATCCTATATATGTGTTCTGGTATTTCGCTCTGCTTCTTGATTGAATCAATTTAACTGTTTATTAGGTTATGTGTAGGGTGTGGTATTTTTTAAGGTTGTATTATTGTGGATTGTAAAAGGTATTGGCTTTGGGTTTGCATTGATTGAATTTAGGAATGCTACTTGTTTGGGTAGAGCTTCTGAGCTCGGATTATTTTCTATTTTAGCAGGCTGGGTAGTATCTCATTGTGAGTTTTCAAGTTGAGGTTTTTTGCTTTTTACCTGGAAAAAGCTTTTAGTTTAATCTATATACATCTAGTTCTTTAATTGGCTTTGAAAAAGCTAGCTTTATTTTCAATAATAATAGTTAAAACCAAACAAACCCTTACATTGTTGGGGTTTTCTGCTCTGAACCTTAATTGAATTATATTAAGTTGTTTTTTTTGGCATTCTGGATGGATACAATATGTGGATAGTATTAACTAATGGTGGCTTTAGGTGGTGGCTATGTGAATTGCGTTGCTCCAATTTTTGGCATGCTATATATGTTGTGGAGAATTTTGTTATTTGCACTAATTCACCTTGATTGAATCATTTAAGCTGTTTATAGTTATAGGTACTGCAGGGGTGAGATTAATAAGTTAGGTTCTGTGTTCGATTTGATACTTTGATTGGTAGATCAATGTGGGTTCTACGAATAACAACGTGATGGTTGGACAAATATCAACAATTATCATTGTTCGAAACTTCATATGATTTGGTTTGGTTTTGGCACTTTTGTTTGTTGGAAGTAATCTAGGCTTGCTATCCTTTTGCTTTGAGTTGAAGGGAGTGAGATTTATTGTTGTCTTAGCGTATATTTTTTTATGGGCAGATTCATGTAGGTGGAACAAATTACTTTGGGATAGTTTCTCCGAATCCACCTTGTAGTTGGGTTAAAGTGGGTAGTTGATTGTTTTCTGTTGGTCTGGGTTTGTTTTGATTTAGTTGATTCAGTTTCTTTTGGTGCTCTTGTTTGCAAGGAAGGTTTTACTTAAAGGATTGATTTCTGATATAGCCATACTACATTTTATCATTGCGTTGCAATTTTTCTAGAGTGACATGTCTGTTACTATACGTCATATACAGTTGAAGTTACTAAGTACTGTTCTGTTATGGTTTGATATTTCTGATGGATAGATTCACACGGTGTTATGAATTACTTTAGGATAACTGAACTGAGTCCTTATTCATGATCAAAACATCAAGTCATGAAAATTATGACTAAAAGTTCAAGTCATGAAAAATTCAACTTGGGAGACTTGATTTTGATATTTAGTGTTGGAATCATAAAAATGATAAATGGAAACTGACCTTGGGTAAATTTTTTATTTTTTATTTTTTATTTTTACAATGCGGTAATTGTATTTGAAAGCTTTCGTTTTTGAGTTGTCTAATTTTTGCTTTAGTTTTTTGATTTAAGTCTATGTTTTAACACACATTTTTTCAATCATTGATTCTCAGGGCAAGAAAAGAAGAGATACGATCTGCATTGCTCTTGCTGATGAAACTTGTGATGAACCAAAGATCAGGATGAACAAGGTTGTCAGATCAAATCTAAGGGTCAGACTTGGTGATGTAGTCTCCGTGCATCAGTGTGCTGATGTTAAATATGGGAAGCGGGTGCACATTCTTCCTATTGACGACACTGTTGAAGGGGTCACTGGAAATCTGTTTGACGCCTACTTGAAACGTAAGTCTCTAGATGTCTCAGACCATTCTACATGCCTTATATTTTGTTACCACGAACTAAATATTTCACTCTTAATACTTTATCTTTATCTATATGCTTATAATGTATTTTAGGGCACTAATCTTCCTTATGAGAACATGTAATTATGATCATATTTATGTTACTGTTTTGCATGACCATGCTCTTTGAAACACATGTTCCCAGGCATGTCTCTTTATTATGTATTCCTGCATCCATATGAAGTGTGAAAAGGTGCTTGTAGTGAGTTTCCTATTTTGGTGTCATTCTGACTTCAGTCAATGTCTGAACATGTTGTGCTTTGAAAGTAATCATTTGAAACGCAACCTTTGTATATCCCTTTATTGCATGATAATTGCTATTTCTTGGGAGTAGAACTTCTTTACTCTTAAAAGCCCTTAAGCATATTGTGATCTTATACTGATCACCTGTTAATTATTTCTGCAGCTTATTTCCTTGAGGCATACCGTCCTGTGAGAAAGAATGACCTTTTTCTCGTAAGGGGTGGAATGAGAAGTGTAGAATTCAAGATTATTGAGACTGATCCTTCTGAGTACTGTGTGGTTGCCCCTGACACCGAGATATTCTGTGAGGGGGAACCCGTGAGGAGGGAGGACGAGGACAGGCTAGATGAAGTTGGTTATGATGATGTTGGTGGTGTTCGTAAACAGATGGCACAGATTCGTGAGTTAGTGGAGCTTCCATTGAGGCATCCCCAACTCTTCAAGTCAATTGGTGTTAAGCCACCTAAAGGTATTCTGCTGTATGGACCTCCAGGATCTGGAAAGACATTGATAGCACGAGCTGTTGCTAATGAAACTGGGGCTTTTTTCTTCTGCATCAACGGTCCTGAGATTATGTCAAAGTTGGCCGGAGAGAGCGAAAGCAATCTCAGGAAAGCATTTGAGGAAGCAGAGAAGAATGCACCTTCCATTATTTTCATTGATGAGATAGACTCGATCGCCCCAAAGAGAGAGAAGACTAATGGAGAAGTTGAGAGGAGAATTGTTTCTCAGCTGTTGACACTCATGGATGGACTCAAATCCCGTGCTCATGTCATTGTCATTGGTGCGACTAACCGTCCGAATAGCATTGACCCAGCATTGAGAAGGTTTGGGAGATTCGATAGGGAAATAGACATTGGTGTTCCAGATGAAGTGGGCCGGCTTGAGGTCCTTCGCATACATACTAAGAATATGAAGCTCTCTGAAGATGTATGATCACACAATCAAGCCCTTTTTTCCATTCTAGACTAGAATAAAAATGTATTTTTTTTGCTAGCTATGAGATGTTTCTGCTTTTCTTATTTAGAAAAGAAAGGAAAGTAAAAGCAATCCAATCATTAGCTAGCATGAAAAAAACCTTGAATTTTGTGAAGGTTGAAATTTTTTGACATCTTGTAAAATTTATGCAGGTTGATTTGGAAAAAATTTCGAAGGAGACACATGGTTATGTTGGAGCTGATCTGGCAGCTTTGTGCACTGAAGCTGCACTTCAATGCATCAGAGAGAAGATGGATGTGATTGATTTGGAAGATGAGACTATAGATGCCGAGATACTCAACTCTATGGCTGTCACAAATGAACACTTCTCTACTGCTCTCGGAACAAGCAACCCATCTGCTCTTCGTGAAACTGTAAGCAATACTTTGTTTTGGTGGATGTTTTATTTGATTTTGAGTTTCTACCTTGTCTTGTTTTATTTTTCGTCCCTGATTTTGGTTTTCTCAATTACAGGTTGTTGAAGTGCCCAATGTCAGTTGGGAAGATATTGGAGGACTTGAGAATGTCAAGAGAGAGCTACAGGAGGTAATTGTTTTTTTTTTCCAGCCCTAGCCACCCACTTATATTTCAGGATCAGTTACTCTTTTTTATTTAGAACTGTTTGAATTGGTTTTAATTGTACTTTTCTCTTTTCATGTAGACTGTTCAATATCCTGTGGAACATCCTGAGAAGTTTGAGAAGTTTGGTATGTCACCTTCAAAAGGAGTTCTTTTCTACGGTCCACCTGGATGTGGAAAAACTCTATTAGCCAAGGCGATTGCCAATGAATGCCAGGCGAACTTTATTAGTATCAAGGGCCCTGAACTACTTACAATGTGGTTTGGAGAAAGTGAGGCCAATGTGCGAGAAATATTTGATAAGGCTAGAGGGTCTGCTCCTTGTGTCCTTTTCTTTGATGAGCTCGACTCAATTGCTACTCAGGTTTGTGTTTCTGGTTTTTGCTGAATCTGTTTTAGTTGACATATGCTTTGCTCAAATAATGAAGTTTATTTTTGTTCCATCCAAAAGCTACAAAGTATTTTTTTCTGAAGCAAGCCAAGATCTCACTACTGCATATATCAGAACATGTTACAAAGCCTTCTATCTGGATTAGTGTTTCTTTGTGGTTTTTAAGTTTCTTGAAACATTTTTTGAATGTGCCTGAAATGTTTTCTGGACTCCTTTTCTTGGCAACTGGGACATTATTATGCCGGATTGGACATTTGATACTTTGGTTTTGTTGCCATCGCTCATTACTTGTCTTGTTTTTGTGTAGAGAGGAAGCAGTGTTGGTGATGCAGGTGGTGCCGCTGATAGGGTTTTGAATCAACTTCTCACTGAGATGGATGGAATGTCCGCAAAGAAAACTGTTTTCATAATTGGTGCTACAAACAGGCCTGATATTATCGACCCTGCCCTTTTGAGGCCTGGCCGTCTCGATCAGTTGATTTACATCCCTCTTCCTGATGAGGAATCTCGGTTCCAAATTTTCAAGTCTTGCTTGAGAAAATCTCCTATTTCTAAGGAAGTTGACCTGAGGGCCCTTGCTAAGTACACTCAGGGCTTCAGTGGTGCTGATATTACAGAAATCTGCCAGCGGGCTTGCAAGTATGCCATTCGGGAAAATATTGAAAAGGTCGGTTTTTTAATCTTCTATTTCAGTTCTAGACCACTTTGTCGAATTTGTCTTTTATTTGGTTCTGCTTGTCAGTCTTTCAGAATGATGCTATTTGAGTTAATTTTTGTTCAACACAGAAAATAAAAAATAAAATACAAAAATACAAAAAAAAAAATAATAAATTAGGATTTGTTTTCCCCTTGGTTTCTTAACGGAACCTCTCTTCCAAGGGTAGGTTTGTTATTGCAACTGATAATTAGCATGTTCGTTGTTGAGATTTGTAAATATGAATACAAGCTTAATTTTGAACTTGTAAATATGTGCCAGGATATTGAGAGGGAAAAGAGGAGAAGCGAGAACCCGGAGGCCATGGAAGAGGATGTTGAAGATGAGGTGGCGGAGATCAAGGCTGCTCACTTCGAAGAATCAATGAAGTATGCACGAAGAAGTGTGAGCGATGCAGACATTCGCAAGTACCAAGCCTTTGCGCAGACATTACAGCAATCTCGAGGGTTTGGCTCTGAATTCCGATTCTCTGAGCCCACTGGAGGAGCCACAACTGGTTCCGACCCTTTTGCAGCACCCACGGGTGGGGCTGATGAAGATGACCTCTATAGTTAATTATTTTCTTCTAAAAAAATTTGTCTTGTCTTTCACTAAATATTTATTTCCGTAAGTCTAAATACTTGTATAATTGTTGGATTCTTCCCTTTACCGTGCGAGTGAAGGCTCCTACGTTGTGTTCCTAGGCATAATTGGATTTTCTTTAGCTGATCGATGGATAATTATTTAAAAATTTATGTATAATATTGAAATATCTTGGATCATTGTTTCGTACCTAATGTTTTCTAAAAGTGAGGCCTGATTATGTTGAAAACGGATTGAATTTGGGTATTCTACTGTTTTCTGTTGCATTTATTTTGAAATCTAACTTTTGTGCTTGGAGGCAAGGGTATTCGATTTTTGAGTTAAAAAGATGAATTCATTTTTTTTAAAATCATTTTGTTGTTGGTTTTTTCTGTTTTGCTATTAGCTACTTTTCACAAAGCTTTATATCAAAAACAGGTTACAGCAGAGCAGATGCAGCTTGAATGTCACAGGCATAGTTCGAAATTCTTGAATTCTATACAGCATTCATGACATGACCCTATTATTATGAGCAAATGTACATTTTCAATCCAAACGGTGCAGTGACAGCATATGAACTTTTACAAGTCAAGGGTTAAGTTATATCTAAGAAAATAACCACCACTATTCCAATTAGTAAGCAACTAGACTTTTTAAGCCTATATAATCTTGAAAGTATCTTCGTTTTGACTTAAAAGGAACAATCCTTTTTTTTTTTTTTTAATGTGAACTCCGTGGATGCCATTAAACATTTAGTTTTCATGTTCTCCATGTGTCAAAGGATAAAAAGTATTTGATCATAGTTTTGACCGTGCAGGTCTGAACTATTTACTGAATAGATTAACATTTAAGATATTTTTTGTAGTGGCCTTAACCTTATTGATGATAAATTGAGAAGTTAGTTGACAACTTGCATGTAATTGCGTGCATAGTTTATGTGATCTATGCTATATTTAGATTTAATTAATGTGAGTGTTGTGTATGGTATGCCAACTAAAGAAAATCTTGAAATGTTCGTGTACGTATATGTATGTTTCAAATGTGCTTTATATGTCTGTTCATTAGCAAGGTTGGAGATGACTATGCTAATACAACATATGTTTGACATTCAATCATTTGTGTCATGTATGCTTAAGATTTTGCCTCGTTATAAAAATGGAATGCTCAGATACGTGTATGTGTGTTTCGATGTGCTTTATATGTATGTTGATTGATAAGTTTATAGTTGATTTAGTTGAAACAATAGCTTAATTATCTTCTCATATGTTTTACTGGACCAGCTTTGGTTAATAGCTCAGTAGATTCACATTTTTATTTTCAGATTATTACGTGGCTAAGGATGCATTTGTCTTGCCAATCTCGGAAGTACAAGATGAGAATGTGGAAACAGTGGCAAACCAAGATAGTTTCTTGCAGAATGAACCTAGAAATCATCACAACATAAATTCTATGGCACCATCATTCCAACTCTCAAAGTAAGATTTCTTACTAGAAATCTCCAACTCAGCCCCAATATCTTTAATTCTTTTTCTAATTGTTTTCTTATTTCTTTTTATAACTCAACTTCTATGTAGCTTTGGAAAGGAATCCGAGTTTTCTGCTCGAAGATATCTCCCATCACCTGAATCTGATCTCTCTTTGATGCCAAAATGTCAAGGATCTCTTGGAAATACCGATGACCATAGTGTGCTAGTCAAAAGCAGGACAAAAGCTGTAGTTTCTTCTCATTCAGAATTTGATTGTGGTGATGCTGACACAATAGATGCGTTCTCACCAACATATGGACTTGGTGACGTAGGCAATTCCAGTAGGATACTAAAGTCACGAGATCAACTTCCATTTGAACGTGGTGATTTATCATCAGTAAGTTCCCTCGACAGGTGTAGGTCATCATTTATCACTCCCAGTGGTAAATTCGGCAGTGCCAAACTTTGCAAGGCGGACTTTGAGGAGAAGCTTGACAATGTACTTGAAGATGCCACACATGAGGTACTAGAAGACCCAATCACTGCTGTGAAAGTTAGCTCTCCAAATAAGAAACGTGTGTCGCCCCCCCGTATCAATACCGTACAAATTAGCTCCCCAAACAAGAAACGTGTATCGCCCCCTCGTTTTGGCGGCATGCGCCAGCTTGGATCTAGCTTCTCATCAGCAGGCTTGAAAAGTGGTCGTAAATTTATATTGCGGGCTTTGCCTTCTTTTCCACCTCTTACTCCGTGCATTGATGGTAAAGATAGTAGCAGTCAGAGCAAAAGAACCTAGAGACTTGTAGCTCCTATATTCGCGTATGCTATTGTAAGTCACCTCTCCTACACAGCAATGCTTTCTTCCAAGCTTAGAGGTTATATGATGTTACAGTGGCATCACTGAACCTCTTCGTACACATTAAGTACATCCTACACAAACCAGTTTCTCGGCTAAGGATACTCGAGTGGCCTGTTCTTGACTAATGGCCATTATTCCCATAATTTCTTGCTAAACTTTGCGGCTATCTTTCTTTTCTAGTATTGAGTTTTGTTCTGTTCTTGCGGAGGATGTCATATCTTATAGGTAGCAGTAGAATATGTTTACAACAATACCATTATGAACCAATTCCGCATAGCAGACTTCGGAAAAGGAAGATTTTATCAGAGCTTCAATTGTTTACACACATTTCATGTAGTTATAGAAGGATGTACTAGTTCCCTGCTATGGGTTCATATGAACAGTTATCTTGGCCTACTGTTGCGGCTGTCTTTGCTCTAATTTTCTTTTCTAAACTTGTTTTTTAATCATTACATCACATTTGTTAAACAAAAAAAAAAAATCTTGAACACGCATTATTAATTTCACTTTTGACAGACTTTGTAAGTGTTGCGATTTGAACTGACTGATTTCTTGTTCTTGATTCCATGTGCTGAAATAATTGTATTTTTTTAGAATTTGTTTTGTTTCCTGCATTTTCAATTTTCACTAGTCACTTTCTGGAAATAATCTTTTGAAGGTTTACAATCATCTTCCGCATTGGTGTTTTTGGGATTAGAAAATAGTTTCAGCATCAAAACTGACCCAACACAAAATAGTTAGGAAAAACCAAAAAGATATATTATTTGGAATTTGAATTAGATATGATTTATCAAAATTAGCCCTATTAACTTTTATCTTAATTTAGATTCCAACCTCAGATGAAATGGCAAGATGCAAGTAAGCAGAAAGCGCTTGAATAATTAGATTGGAAGGGAAAAGCAAGAAAAGTCTAGTTAAAGTTTTGATTTCAGTTGGAGTCGACAAATTTTGTATTAAATTCTATTTAGTTCACGATTAATTCTTGTCCTCAGAAATCCAAAGGTATACGCAAGATCACAATTATTTTTTTGGATAAAATTCATTTTATACGTTATTGTTTGCGCTCGTTTCAATTTATTCCTAACCTTTCATTTGTTTCAGTTAGTCTTTTAATCTTGTTTCAAATTGTCCTTTGTATTTTCAATTTACCTCGATATTTTTATCTTCTTTTCAATTTACTTTTATCTTTTTTTTTTTTACCATTTCAATTGACAGCTATGATTATAAAATTTTCCTAGAACAATATAATAAGTGATTAAAATGACACCTATAATTTTTCTAAAGTATTTTGACCGGTAAATGGGTCATTTATTTGTTATATATCCCTTTTAACGTACAATTTATCTTTATAATTAAACGATTATGATAAATTAAAATGATGCATTAAATGGATCATTTGTTCCTAACTAGTCCAATTATACACCAATTGTTTTTAAAAAATCATAGGCTATTATCTTAATAAGGCATCTATAATTAAAATTAAATTTATTAATGATAGGGACAAATTGAAATGGAACAAAACGGATATGGGTAAATTGAAAAGAGACTATAAGTATATGGGTAAATTAAAAACGAGGGGAAAATTGAAATAAAATTAAAATAATATGGACAAATTGAAACAAATAAAAGGATATGAGATAAATTGAAACAAACCCAAAAAATAAAGACCAAAATGGACTTTACCTTTCTTTTTTCAATGGAAGCCATACTTCACATTTATCTATACCATATGTAAAAGTTTTGATTGTTTTACAATTCCATAACGTGTACGGTTTTTACGTTCGGATTTATTTGCCCATAAAACATATTAAATGGTTAAAAAAAAAAGAGAAAAGAAATGAAAAGAAAACTATGATATAAATCCATGACGTATCATATTTTATCTTTGACATTAAAAAAATTTAAAGGTTCACAATGAATAAGAAACAAAAATACGAAATAATAAACATTGTATATATCATTTTATGTCAATTTAACC
>MKEJ01103203.1:0-13604 GCA_001753735.1 Embelia ribes | reverse complement strand
TTTATGAAGTCGTATGTACTTTCATATTCAAACTTATTAAATTATGGCATACTACGGATCATGCCAGGTTTACACTTAAAATTTCCTTATGCTTCCGAAAAAATGATACATGAAACTATACCTGTCTTTAGCGGATCTAGTTCTTGTTCGACAGGTAAGTCCATTTAGCTTATAAGAGGACGAGGATATTGATGTTATTGATTATATTACGAAAGATTATAATAATGCAGAGGATTTTGATACTGCAGATGTGGAGGATTATTGTATTGTGCAGGAATCGTATGAGGGGCTTGTTGAGCCTCCAGAAATGCTTGATATGCAACCCATTGCTGCGAATTTACGTTAACAACATGCTTTGGGTTTTGAAAGCCAGGGGGAGGGCCATTACCCTCTTCGAGATCAAGATTACCTTGAGGAAGGTTACCTTGGTTGTTGTTGCCATTGGGATTATTTAGCGCTGCAGCTCCCATTGGCGGGAGCTGTAACTAATTATTTTAGTCTTCCATCACAGGGGAAGATAGATTTGAGTCGGTCTTGGTTTCCAAGAGCCGCTTCTGTAGTCCAGTAACCAGTGGAATTTTAGGATTCCACTACTTACTAAGTGTAGGAAAAAGAGGGAAAGAATCGAAAAATAAATGAGATTCAATTGAATTTTCAGCACTCCGTTTGAGGAGTTCCCCGAAAATGGTGCCAAGAACTTAACTGCTTCTAAAACGTGCAGATAATAATACCCAATAAGTGCACTAGGGAACAATATAGTTTTATCTTGATAAGTACCAAGTATCAAACTCTAGAACTCCTACTAATCCCGAAAATACCTAGAATCGGTCTAATATGCAATTTAGTTTTTACGAATTCAATCTAGTCCATGTAGTTTGCTAAATTAAACTACTCTTAAATTTCTCGGGTTTGTTTTGATTTGGTTTTGAATTAACTAAACTAAACTGACGAAAATTTAAAGATAACTAAAAACACAAAATAAATAGGAATTAACGATAATGATTAAGATCTTGTCTGTACTGGTAATCCAGTGATTTAATTTCTTCTCCCTAATTGACTTAATTAATAAGTTCCCAATGATTGTTAATCTGGAAAATCACTAATGTGTATCGATCTGATTTACTTTAACCTAGTGTGTCATCGGGTGATTGTCAGACACCATAACTATGACTGGATGATTTATAAGATATTCAGACAGGTTAAAAATCCTAGATTTTATACTATTGCAATTTTTAGATTAAATTTATTAAAAATATATCCCTCAATTATGGTTAGTTCAAATCCGTTAAATCGTCTTCATCCCTTAGGCAAGAATAAAAAACTTTACCTAGTATGTTAGATGAAAATTATAATTTAAAAATGATGAAAATTATTTATATTGAAAAATTATTTTTTTATTATATCAATGCCAGTTTATGGGTAAAATTTCGCATATTATGTAAAATGTAAGGGTAATATATAATAATATAAAAGTTGTTATGCAATTGGTATATATTAAATTCATAAAAAATTGAGTTAAATAAGTATGGGAAATTTATAAATTTTTATGGAAATGATAAAAAGAAAAAATTACATTGCTACTGTACAATAAACCAATCAATAAAAAATATAAAAGTAAGGATAATGACAAAAAAGGAAATACAAAATATTATCACTAAAAATTGAATTAATAATTTTAGAAAAAATAATTCCATACATTCTGTGCATCGTACAAGCTACACGTTAAAAGGATAGAAGTTTAAAAGTTACGTGTATCTAGTCATTTCCATAATATGAAGAAAAAAAACTAGTTTTTCTGTTTAAAAGATGAGCAAATAAACACCTAAACAAGAAAGATGCTACAAAATAATCAGTATAAAGAAATTATAAATGAACAATAAAAATAAAATGTCAAAAAGAAGGGATAAAATTACATGCTTGATATTCACTATTCAATACTATTCCGTTACACTTACTCAAAGATAGGAAGCCACTTAAAACACAAACTTTCGAGTAATAAATATTAGGGTGAATTCGAGCCGAGCTAAACTTTTTATTGGTCTAAGTTGCGCTTGATCCACAGTGAGAAACTTGATTTGTATTGAACTACAACTTGAGTGTGAAAATCGATATCACACTTGGTTTGAGAGAGTTTCATGATGGATTATAACCATGCGTTGAGGGACACGAGGCTTGGTGGTTGCCCCGACAGACGTAACGCGCCTAAGTTGGATAATATTTCACTCTCTGCTAGCATTGGTCATCGAAAGTTTTATTTAACTCCGTCTCTAAGCTACTCACATGTCAAATCTAGAGTACGCTGAGCAACTCAGTGGTGTGCTCATACGACAAACGGGGACGTACTTATCATTTATTTTCGAGCGTAAAATACCCGGTTAGGGACGTACTTGTAGAGCTCGAGCCATATAACAAACAGGTTCCAGGATTCGGCACCCAATATTTTGGTACCTAATTTATCCGTTTGTGCAACTAAACTCATGGCATTCCCTTCTACATAATTAACTTATGTGGGACTCGGAAACCAAACACAGCCTAGCTAGAGTTACACTATAAATATATGTGTGTGTGTGCACCAGCTCGCATATTTAATTTCACACATTGAATAAATATAATAAATCATGATACATTTGATGAAATTATTAGAATTAAGAATTGGAATCCCATTGGAAACTAAACAAAAAAGTACAGATAGTTCTTTTCAAACTTTTTGGTTCACAAAATTACTGATATAATACAGGAATTTAGTTTTCTTCAAATCACGTGGTAAAGCTAGGTCATGGCTATCCCATTGTTGACAGATTAGACACCGACACACTATACCAAACTTTTAATTATTCCAACTATATTGTTGAGCAAGCTTTTCCAAACTAGAATTTTCGTCTTTAACGTCAGAAGTTATTTGAAGTAATTACTATTTTTTAAATGTTTGTTAATCTTAAACATATATGTGAAAATAGCAGAAAATTAAATATATTCAAGAAACTGTGAATATAAACGCAATATTTTGTTTTCGGTAACCAAACCCTAGCTACTTTCAATCTTGTTATTGAATTGGCATGGCTACCAATAAAACACAAGTTAATCGGACTAAAGCAGCTCTCGAACAAATAAGCTATTGCTAGCTCTCAAAGTGGTGAATACTACAAGTATATGACCAAAGTTTGTTTTTCTTTTACGCTAGTATATGCTTTCTCATATTCAAATTATTAATGTCTACTAGTTATGCTTGCGCCAAATGCGAATGCGCCTAGATATTTGACACCCGTACGCAACATACTTATGCGATGTAGAAAACTAGCGACTCTCCTTTGAAAAATTAGTTCCAAAATGAGTGACGGTGACGTTTCGCCACTATATTTTTTAAAAAAATAAGTCGGGGAGTTGATATCTTTTTTATGAGTCAAGAGAATTATTAACATTGCTAAAATATGCATTACTGACACCTATGTTTTTATTATTTTTTTTTTTATGATTGATATATATACCTTTTACCAATATCAAAAGAATTATTATTTTTAAATTCCTTTTCACTACCAATATTACCTTTACTCAATTACAAAAATTACAACTTAAAAAATGATGGGACATAAATTTATTATGGCAAAATTGTAAATGATATCTAACACTAATTAAATAAATCTCTCCCCTCTCCCTTTAACTACACATTATTATAATAATGTATTTGGTATTTTAACTCTCACAATATTAATTTTTATTTCAAATGTAAAAAGTTGGTAGCCCAAACTATACCTACTACTTCAAGTTAACTTTTGAATTCAATTATGTTACCAATTAGAAACGTGCACACAATCTATTCGTTGATGTAATTCTATTTTTAAATATTTTTATATTAAGTAAAATATGGGTAACGTAGATAAGATCGTTTTTAATAGGATTTCTTTACAAGAATAAAGTGAATTGCCTCGTGAGCTGTGTTTAATATGTGTTTGATATTCTTTTATATTGATAATGCTTAATTCTAAAATTCAATTGAACCTTTTATTATTTTGTAGATTTATGAAAAGATGATAACTATATAAAATCAATAAAAATTGATTGAAGTTTGTTTCAAGTTGTATATTATGAAAAGATCATAACTACTCTATATTGACAGAACCAAAAACACACTATGGACATATGTATAAGGTTTTTAATTAGTGATATAATTTTTAATAATGTTTTTTTCATTTTGTATAGAATTCTCTTGAACAAAAAATAGTTTCTCCGTAAATTAAGAATTGTTAACTTTAGTTTGTCCATATTTTATAAAGGATAAAAAGGGAATCAATATATATGATTTTACTTTCTCATTAAATCATTTTTTCATTGAAGTACAAGTTTCCCATGAAGAACATATGCTATTGTTATATGTTGTCTCAGATGAAATGATATATCGATAATTATTTCACGATAATATTAGGCCCAAAAAATAAAAAGTATACATTTTCAAGTCAATTAAATTATTTTCTTTATTTTTCATACCGTTTCTAATGTGGTGATCATTCAACTAAATATATGTGATTCTCATAATTTGATGGAATCATAATAGTCACAAAAGACATAAATGATATTGTAATGATTATTTTAAATTAAGAAAAAACTATACAAAAACCATTTATCCTGAAAGTTTTGGATTTTATTGAGAGTTTAATTTTTATTCACCGTCAATGTAAAATTTGCATACACCATCAATGCTCCAGAGGGCCACTGGTATATGAAAATCTACACAAAGTCGAAATATTAAAATTTAATTCTTTTATTAATATATTACTCATGATGATTTTTTTTTTGTTTATGTTTTTGGTTTGTAACTTTTTCAAGTTTTAGTGATTATTTATACTATTGGATTATTGGTTAAGTCGCATTGACATATACTCTTTTATGCAATTATTTCATGGAACAATTACGTTTTCTTTCTTTTATTAATTATTCGCTCTTATATTTGTTCTACGCTCTATCTGGCATGTATTTAAGATTTAATTATAACATCCTTTATATTTGGAAGGCATGGGCTATAAACTTGAGCTTGACAGTATTGATATAGGAGAATAATAGATTTTGTTAATTTTGATTTTATTTATTTAGTGTATTTCAAAATATTTTAGATAATTTAAATGAATTTCAGATAATAAGTTATCGGTGTATTTCATCTTCTATCAATAGCAGGTTGAGTATTACAAATGCAACGTAGGATACTATATTAAAATTTATTGTACAAGATACTAAAAAGAGTTGAAAAAAATAATAAGAAACCTAATTTGTGGTTCAAAATAATTGTGGCACCGTATTGCAAGTAAAAGATAAATTATCTTACACTAGTTAATCAATTTGCATACCATAAAAAGATAACTATTACTTATGGAGTATATTGAGAAACAAAATTTCCCAATATTTTCAATTTTACTAGCTACTTGATTAATATTAATTTAGAGAAAAAGGAAAGAGAGGTGAAATAAGAGTTAAAAAAAATTATGAATGATATAAATATGATTTTGAACAACAAATGATTATTTTTACGTTATAATAGACTTACATATAACTGATAGTATAATTAGATTTTGGGAATTCTTGCTTAAAATCAATAATATAATTCAGTTTAAATTCTTATTTGTCACGTATATGGCACGTAATGACTTAATAGGTGTGTGTATATATATATATATATATATATATATATTTATTTATTTGCATAACTTCACTCACGTTTGCCTACTGATTTTTTTCAAGTATCCTCTATGGTTTACTAAAATATAAGGTCCTCGTTTTAAAGACTAATTTTTTTTTTCAAATATGTGTTTGGTAAGCTCTAAGATATAAATATTTCGGACATTGGAACTTAGTGAAAATGGAGAAAAGCAAAAAGAAACTAAAACTCAATGGTTTTTTGTTTGAGAGACCAATATGTTAACAAAATAAAGTGTAAGTGATTGTGTTCACAAATATCACTTGAAATATGTATGCATATTATGAAATGACACTAGAAATAATAGAAAACATTGCGACTACTTAACAATAAAAACAAAAAGATAGAAATAATGTTTAACAAGGGACAAAAAATATGAACCATAGAATACTTTTGCATAGAATTTTAAAAATAAAATTTTTCACTCCTCTTACAATAATTACATTATGGAAAAGTTTCAAAACACTTTTTTATGTCCAGGGAAACATATGAGAATTTTGTTTTTTAATAGAAAATAATGGATTTCTATGTTTAAAGATTACAATCTAGTTCTTTGCCTAAAATAAATTTGGGCCTTTGGGCCGTTGTACCAATACCTCTAGCTAAACGGGCTTATGGCCTGATCCATTTCACCTTTGGGCCTTGTGGCTGTTTTTTTTTTAATTTCTTCACACAATCACACGTATTTTTGTAAGTTTTGAAGAGAAGATGGGTTTTTTTGAATAAACTGTAACGAAAGTGATATTATGGCTTTATTTGGATAAAATTTTAAAGCAAACAAGGTAATTTATTTTTGTATAAAAATAAAATTGCATGCATCCAACTTAAAACTTTTAATTTATTTAAATTAAAACAAGCACATATTTTATGTATTTCTAAGTATAATTGTATCGGATTTCCTTATATTTTTGGGGCCGCATTGCTCTCATTTCGTTTTCCGTGCCAATGCCCCTTTCATTTTAAAAATATGGTAATTATCTACTAATTATTTGATCAGTTGCGATGTTTTTCATCATTGCCACTCACGTGAGAGTATTCTGACTAGAATTTTTTATATAAAATAAAAATAAATCCCACCGGATTTTCTAAAAAATTATTTATATTTATCGAAAATATTAATATATAAAACTAATAAAATTTTAAATTTTTTTGATATATTAGGGTCTTTATTTTATTTCGGTGAGAAAAAAATTATTTTTTCATAGAGAAAATTGTGAATAGTATTACTGTAGCATTTCAAAAAAGATTTTTGAAGATAAAAAATCTGATATGGAATATTTTGTTTCCAATTTTTCATTAGAAGGAGAAATCTCGATATCAAAAAACTGTTGTGAATGTTGTGACACAATACAAAACTTTGAAGCTTTCCTTGTAATCATTGAAACTTTCGGATCAAATAGAACTTTCATTGAAAGTATCGGGACCGTTATGTAATTAGACTCAACAGAATTATGGAGTCAACCTCAACACAGAGAGAGAGAGAGAGAGAGAGAGAGAGAGATGGGGGAGAGGAGATCGATGATCGTCTACATCGGTGTTTTGCTCTGTTCGATTCTCGCACCCGCCATTGCCGAAGAACCCGAGCTCGGATCTGCCCGTGTCGTCTTTCAGGTTAGCTTCAGAGAGAGAGAGAGAGAGAGAGAGAGAGAGATTGATTAGCTAGTCTATACATTTTAATTTTATAGTTGCTGATTTTTACTTTTGTTTGAATAGTTATTGAATTTATCTTCTGTTTGTGGTGTTATTGAGACTGCTATATACTGCGAATTGGGTCTCTAATTTTCTAATTTTCTTACAAAGTAGTAAGAAGTTACTAATTTGTAGCATTACTTTTCTATTAATTTTGTTACGAATGACTGTGTGTTTACCTCGAGAAGAACAGAAATTGAAAACCATACAAAATGGCTTGTTTGGATAACTTTTAAGCTCAATCTTTTCTGTTCTGTTTCCTTAAAAACTGACATTAATTTCTTAAATGAGAAATTGGGTGAGAAATCTCCCACAGTGTTCTATTTCCAGAAAGATTTCTAAAAATGTTATAGGAAATTTCTCTATTGAGAAAGTTACTATTCACAAGTGTGACCATTTCTATTTTGTATTAGAAATGAATTTGTAGAAAGTGAAATTTAGAAATAAAATGACAAATGCGGGTGTCAATACTATTAAGTATTACCATCCGTATCTCTATTCTCTTCCCCTAAATTTTAATCCATATAGATCAAATTCTAAAATAAAGGTTGAAAAATAGAAATATCCATGATTCCCTAAATTTCAAAATAGGATTTGAGGATAAATAGTGTTCTCATGGTTGAAGGGGGTTGAATAGTCTGAGCATCTCATAAAACTTAATCTCTAAATTTAGGAGGGAGGCCCTATCTGGAGCGATGGGTTGGAGTGCCCAATACCTCCAACTTTATTTCTCATAGAGGGGATAAGGGAATGTCAACCCTCTAATTTAGGAGGGAGGCCCTATGTACGAGCTTCCCTTCTATCTTAATCACTATATTTAGGAACGAAGCCCTATATAGAGTGATAGGTGGGAGTGCTCAATGTCTATACCTCCAACTATATTTTTTATAGATGAAATATGGGAATGTCACATTGAATCCATAAACTTCAAAATAGTACTCTGGATGAACAGTGGTCCCTTCATTCGATGGGATTTTAGCAAACCCTCTATTTTTTATTTCTTTTTTCCAAGAGATTAAGTAGTATTAGATACATTGATATGAGCGGCATCTCTTAAAATTTACCCTCTAAAAATTAGTATAGAGGCCAGGATAGAGCCACCGGTGGAAGTGCCCTCAAATTGGGCTCGTTTGGTTGTATCTTAAAAGTATAGAAGTATATTTTTTTGTTGGAGGTGGAAAAATATATTTTTAATTTATACCTGTAAGTATTATGATGCCAACCAAACAAGCCCAATATGTTTATGTTATGTGGGTACTGAAATTTGCTGCTCCCAAGTTTCATATATGAATTTCACTCTATCCAATTTTAACAACTGAATTGTTTGTCTGTTTAGGAATATGATAGTGTATCATCTGTTTTGTTTCTTTGCCATGTTTTAGACTATCTTCTAAATGGTCTAATGCTTTGGTTGTTGCAGGAATTAATGCACCAACATCACAATCTTTCTTCAATTATGTGCTTTTAGCATTAATCTATGGAGGCATTTTACTATCTCGAAGAAAACCTCTAAAGGTTATCTGTAGTTCTTCATCTATATATGATCTTATGACGTAAAGATTTTTTCTTTATTTTCTATTTTATTTTGTTTTTTCTTTATTTTCTATATATATATATATATATTGTTCACCATTAGTATATTCCCAACCAAGTTTAATTAAAAGACTTCATGATTTAAGAACTTATAAAACTGTGGACGGAAGAGGGGTTGTGGTGATTTGGGATGATGGAATAGGTTATATTATTACCAAGTTAGGAGCCATCTAATTACAGTTAAATATTATTTGTTTTTCTTTTTGGTATTTATGCAGGCAAAATGGTATTATTACATACTTCTTGGTCTGGTAGATGTTGAAGGAAATTTCCTGGGTAAGAGACCTTTACTCTTCTCGATACCGTCTTGCTTGGGTTATTCTTTATCTTGTTGCTAAAAGTTGACCGTTATGAGTTGATTTGATAAAACTTGTTATTTGCAGTGGTGAAAGCATATCAGTACACGTCCCTAACAAGTGTTATGCTACTGGATTGTTGGTCGATTCCATCCGTAATATTCCTTACCTGGTTTTTCTTAAAGACGAAATATAAGTGGAGAAAATTTATTGGCGTTTCTGTGTGTGTTGCTGGCCTTGTGGTGGTCATTTTTTCAGATGTACATGCAAAAGACCGATCAGGTAAATAATTTTTTTTTTCCATATTTCCATTTATGAGTACAGTACTTTTTCCGTGTTCAAATGTTTTACCGTTTGGTATCATTTTTTTTTAAATGTTTAATCAATAAATCAGGATGTTAGTTTTTCCTAATTGGTCTACATTAAATTTTGTAGGAGGAAGCAATCCACTGAAGGGGGACTTGCTTGTGATAGCTGGTTCTACTCTCTATGCTATCAGTAATGTCAGCGAAGTAAGTTAACCCAAATCTTACTGTAAGAAATTTAATCGAAAGCCACAGCTTGAATAAGTTTCATATCGAGGTCCTATGTTGGTTGTTGGTTCACATGCTACTCATATGGATAAGAGAAACTTGTAACCATGCGTTTGTTCTTATGCTTTTGTTGTATTTGTGATTTGGAACTTTGTTCGGTAAACATGTTTTGGTGTCTTTTGAAGGAGTACTTTGTGACAAGCGCCGATAGAGTTGAGCTAATGGCAATGCTGGGCCTTTTTGGTGCCATTATCAGTGCTGTCCAGATGTATCCTACTTAATATTTCATTTACCTATCCTTATATCCAATGTTTATTGGCTTGTTACTATCCTCCTACCCAGGCCGCATAAACCAAAAGCCGAAGTGCTTTCTCATATTGTAAAATACACAACTTGTCCCATAAATTTTATTATGTTGTAATTTGGTAAAATAAATTTGTCAATTTATTAGGTATTTTTAGTTTTTTATCCAATTAATTTGTCTTTCTTTTATTAGCATTTCCTTTTCTTTTCTTTTTTCTCATTAATTGGAAACGCATTTGACGGATTGATTCCAATTTCAAGAAGCAGTTTCCTTGTAATTTTCATGGAAACAACATTTATATAGAGACTTGGATAAAACTCTTCTCATTTTCTCATTGGTTTCTAAATTCTTGTTCTTGCGAAATTGAAATGGCATGAAAACACGTGTTTATGTAAGTTGCATTCTTTCAGTAGCAATCTAGTGGAAACCAGAATGAGAATAGCGTCCAAAAATTCTGATACAAAACCAAACAGGACCCTAATCTCGCAGTAAAATAGCAAATATGTGCGGTGGATTTATAGAACTTCTCATTTATAATCTCTCATTGGGACAAATTGGAACAAGATGGAGAATAGAGTTTTTGAAATTCGAAAACACTACCAAACGGGAACCCAATCTCTCGGTAAAATGACAAACATGTGATGTGGATTATTTTCAGGTGCTTCCTTTTGTTGGATTTGCATTGGCCATGTTCTTGTTCTACTCTGGGGTGCCCGTGTTGCTCAAGGTACGGACTAAGAATGAGTTTAGTTTTTGTGTACAATTTTGTCAATTCAACCTAAAAATCTTTGCACGAGTACACTCTCGTATGTTTTCTAATCCCTATTGTGAGTAGTTGATATTAGCAGCTCAGTTGTTTCATTGTCTTCTTATGAGTTATCTTCTTCTATTCTCACGAGTTCTCTATTTCCTTGTGCAGATCAGTGGTGCCACAATGCTAAATCTGTCTTTGCTGACCTCGGACATGTGGACAGTTTTAATACGTATATTTGCGTATCATGAGAAGGTTTGTCAGGAAAATGTTAAGATAATTTTCATAGTAGATTTAGATCAATAATCTGGGACTAGATTGAAGTTTCTCAAAAATTTTGGCTCTCAATCTCAACCTAGCGTCATTTTTTTCCTCGTTGCTTTACTAAAAGCTGATCGGAATGTTTGTTTCAGGTTGATTGGATGTACTTCATAGCTTTTGCTACTGTCGCTGTTGGACTTTTAGTTTATTCCGGGTATGTGATATCTTAATTCTTCTTCAAAATTCTTACCATTTCTGCATTTATAAGACCTGCTAGTTAAAATACCCTGCGAAATAGAATGACTTGGTGCCATATCTGCAGTGTATAGTTGGTACTTCACAGTGTCTTTATAATAACCATATGGTCCATATCCCATATCGGCAGCTGTTAAATCATTTTTATGTTTGCGAGTATTGATAAATTACATAGTAATAAATAAAAGATAAACAAGGAAATATATCAAACTAATTGTAGGCTTGCCCTTTCTTGTTCCCAAAGTTAGCCTTTACTTTAGAATCAATTCTTTAACAACTCTTTATTCTTCTAACACGCCTTTTCATACATTATCTTCAATATTCTCCATCAAAATAAGCATACAGTGACGAATGGAGTACCACATTGCAATAATCCAATAAGAGTTCATCCATAATTTTTTAAATTCAATAGTCACATTTTCGGATCAAATTGTGATCTTCTCCGCCAATAGCCAAATTGAGATTTTGTCTGCTTAAATTCTAGATTAAAAAGAAGTTTGGTAAATAATAATAATAATAATAATAATAATAATAATAATAATAAATTAATTAATTAATTAGATTAAGAGAACTCTATGTAGTTTTTAGAAGGGAAACCTAATACAAGAAAAGAAAATATGAGGAATATTTGAAAGAACCAAATTGATTTTTTTATTTTTTTTTTTGTTTTTATTTTTATTTTTTTTGGTATGTGTAAGGTTTGTGGTGACAATGGGTAAAAAACGTTTATTTTTTTATATCTTATTTTTTGTCGAAGCTAAGAAAAAATAAAAATAAGGTGGATCGCCATTTGCAACAAGTTCAAATGGTGGTTCTTGCAGCCAACAGCTAGTTGGTGGGTTCTGAGATTTCAGACCACAAAGATCATAAGTTTTAATACCATAATAAATATTATAAAGGGAGTATAAACTGATTTTATTAATTGAAAGGTGGACGCATAATAATTTCTTTATATAGATAACCGAAGCAATAAACAAGAAAATAAATTAACATAAAATATATATATATATCAAACTAATTGCACTCATCGCCCTTTCTTGTTTCCAAAGTTATCCTTTATTTCTAATTAATCTTTCAACAACTCTTTATTTTTCTAACAAGCCCTTTATATATTATTATCTCCAATAATTTTATTTATACTTTTTAAATTGTTGTTAGACTTTTGATTAATCTTGTAAAGAGTCGAAGGTCTTCCTTTTCCAACGAAAATAAATATTTTAGAAATAAAATTGCGAAACTTACAATTGACCAGATGTAATTCGTCCTGAGTTTGAATTGATTCACTATTACATTCGTCTCAAAGTAACCCCATATCATATATAAGTTTGGGTGAACGTCAATAATGATGTGGTTATGCTAATTCTATAAAGATGGAATTACTTTTACATGAACGGGTAAAGTTAATATAGAATATGAATTGGCAAACTTAAAAATCCTACTCGATTTTAAGAGTTCCGATTAAGGGTTCGGTTCATTGCAGCTTTTAAGTAAATAAGCTAACTTATTTCTAACTGAGAAAAAAGTTGAATGCATCCAATTTAAAATATTCAGCTTAATTAAGCCAAAATAGCAAATAAGTTCCGTTTATAAGCTGAGCAACCAAGGTTATCCAACTTTTAAGCAAAAAAACAAAAAAATTAAAGCTTATAAGGTGCAACCAGATAAGCCTTGAGTTCCAACAAGCTTTTTCATTTCAATTGTATTATAAATGTTTTCAAATTTCTAAGACAAGCAGGATATATTTATTTTCCACACATGTAGATTTGAACCTCAATTTCGTATGCGCTACTAGATGAGGTTGCTGCTAACAGTTATCATCGGCTATGCCATTATTATATGTAAATATTAATTTGATTACTTTTTTATATTGAAGTTTAATTTTAAATTGTCAAAATTGCCCTCTAAAATTTTATTTTATTATTGTTGAACAAAGTATAAATTAAAACTATTAGAGTAATAAGAAAATCATCCTATCTCACTTTGCCCTTGTTCTCTTTCCCCACCCCACCCATTCTCTTTCCATGTAATGTGCATATAGGGATGGTAATAGGGTGGGACGGGAGCGAATTTTGCCTTCCTCATTCCCGCTCTAACAGGGGTTGGTTTTTCCCGCGTATCCCCATCCCCGTCAATGAATAACTAAATTTAAAAAATTATTTTACTTTACTTAAAATTAACAACTCAAAATTGTACTTCCAAAAATAAATAAATAAAATTTTCACACAATTAAAACAATCAA
>MKEJ01103187.1:7500-19002 GCA_001753735.1 Embelia ribes | reverse complement strand
GGCTTTTATGATTGTAATAAATAAATATATTTTTATTAAATAAGCATAACATTAATTATGCTAAATTTTGGTTAGAATTTTCTATTGTCTTAATGAAAATTATTAAGCTTTTAAAATTACTTACTTGCTATTTAATTTATACAATAAATTAAAAGCGGAGTCTAGTATTGCGCCAAGAGGCTCTCTGAAATATTGCCACATGTACAAAATAGAAAAATATTAGTTGTATTATTTTGGAATATAAAAAAAAAGTCATAAATTTTTTAATTAATTGATTATATTGTAAGACATGTAACCTCCACTATTAGTGTTGAACCAAATTATGTTTATTTGTAATCATAACTTCCATTAAATTATTTTATTACAACATTGGCCTATGTTTATTAATGGAAGTAATGATTACAAATAAAATTCATAAGCCCACGTTAATTAAATATTTCTTAGAATGGCTTTTCATAAGAAGTTATGATTACAAATAAATAACATTTTAAACACTATAAATATACATATCTTCTATTTATCCCTCTTTATAAATACTCAGTTCTTCACTTTATCCAAATATGCGTATATTGTTCATGGAGCACAATCTATTTTTAACATTCCCTACCTATCTACTCTATATTTATGCCTACATTATTTTTTTCCCATTAGTCTAATTTATAATAATTTTTTATCTATTTTGCAGAAGGCATAAAAAAAACTACTCAGAGTATAATGAAAAGAATGATTTTTTCTAAACACAACATAAAAAATATAGGTTTGTTTTGAAGAAAAATATCAATTATAAATTATAATTTTTAAATTATGAATTGTATTATGCTTGAATTTGAAAAAAAAAAAAATCAAGAATATTTTGGATTAACTAAATTTAATTTCTATATATCTCTATCCAAAAATCTATATATATGTTTAAGAAAAATATATTACTCATCATTAGATTATATTCTTTTTGTAATTCAAATTTATACTATTAATTAAATTAAATAAGTATATTTATATACGCGCAGGATACCTAGTGTGGCCAAAAGCACCCTTACCTACAAAAATAAAACATTATTTTTCTCTGCCCATTGACCTCACCCACGCCTCCCCCTTTTCTTTCAATCCCACTCCAACTACTCAATATTTACGAGTCGACCTTCACTCCATATAAAACAAGTATTTTATGAATATGCTGATAGGTTTATGAACTTTGAGTTGGTTTTGGATTTTCATTTGAACCTTTAATATTCTACCATTTTTGTTACGTTTGAAGATTCAATTAAGGCTATTTTTTTTTTAAACCTCTCACAATTAAAATGCATGAATTAACGGCATCTAAAATATATACCCCAAAGTCTTCTCTAAATTAACATTACTTGGAAACTGGCCTTTTCCTAAATTAACAAATTACTAAAAATAATAAGTTGCTGAATCAAAACATCGTGAAAGAATATGGCATTGTCCACCAATCCGCATTTAACCAAATCATATTTACGGATGCATTTGAAGATCTATTTAGCATCGCACACAAATAACTATAAAAACATCTGTTGGCTGTTTTTTCTTTTAAACCGTTTCTAGACCGTGGCAATGGCTAGTCTATTGGTAGATCTAGACCACTGAACTGCCTGGGGTACGCTAACATGGTGAAAGATTACTCTTATCCCAGTCATTCCTAGTTCTACAATATACAACCATTTATAACCTTACAAAAGATTATCAGAGCGCACAACAAAAAATAATGGAAAAATAGGTCTCAAATAGTTAACAATACCAAAACACAAGGCTACTAAAAACACAGGTTCGGCCTAATTTCTATATACAAAGTATAAAGGTGAAAAAACCAGCAATGGTATCTGAAAGCACCGCAATTTTCACTTGAGCTAGATCCAATATGCCATTTACAGTTGCGTATGATCAAATTTTCACCTTGGAGTAGAGTGAAAAACAAAATAAACAAACCCACCAAGTGCTATTCAAGTTAAGTAATTAGAAAACTATTTATCTTCAGTGCCACCAGCGCCATCTTGACTCGTGGTACTTTGACCTGAAAATCCAGCAACATGAAGTTAGCAAAACCAGAAAATAAACATGAAAAAGGAAAACACATCATCAGCTATCAAACAGAATTTTACCTGGAGTTTTGCTTTTCGGGATTAGTCTCATGAAGTAATCACTAAAAGGAGTCTTTGGAATAGGAATAAGCTTCCCGACCATTGCAAGAGGCCAACTAGTTCAAGGAAAGAGAGGAAACAGGAAATATATTACAAATTCGCAAGAGGAACTCCAGTTAACTGGTGTTAATATAATGATGTCATGACTAAACCCAGCAAAGATGATACCCTTGAATGATCTGGTATTCAAAAGTTTTTCGGCTACAAGGGTGCTAAATGGGTAATGGTAACACCCACTCACAGTGAAAATCTCATGTATAGAGTTATATGAAAAAATGTGCATCGGAGCATTTTGCTTGAACTTCAAAAGAATCAAAAGCATGGTTATGCTCAAAAAGATTTTTACAGATACTGAGGGGGACTAGATCAAAGAACAAACTCCCCACACTGATAAAGGCATGCATACTGGAATCGGATTTTTTTGATTTCAGGAAACTCTTCTGGAACTGACCTGATAAAACCGATGACAACCGAAATGAGCCACATACTCCAGCTGAGTCTTACAGTTGAAGTGAACTTCCCAAGAAAGAAGATTATAATGACCTGATTTTGGTGGAAAAGAAAATCAATAACAATGCAAAGAAACACATATGTATGCTTAGAGAGAAAGAAGAGAGAGAGAGAGAGAGAGAGAGACCTGAAGTACAAGTGTTAGACCCACTATACCCATAAAGAGATAGTTTTTGGTCACCCCACTGAACACATTAATCTCATCTGGCTTCCGAGCATTGAACTCATTGAAGATCTGCAAGATGAAGTTTGGGTCTTTTATATGCTTAGAGCTATAATACATATGTTCAACAATCAATACCACTTCAAGAATTTTGCCAAGTAACCAGGATGAAGAAACTGAAGCTAAAAAACCGTTTTATCGTTAATAACAAACGTCGAAAGTCATTCTATAATTCTATGTCAAGAACTAACCTGCGTATTTTTCATAACACATAATAAACATTGTAAAATTGGTAAGACTTATGTAATAACCATAATATAAATGTATTTATCACTTCATTCGAGAGTAAAATCAAATCATCAGCATACTAACCTACATATTTCATCCCAGAAAAATACAACCAAAGTATGTGGGGTAGATAATATATCTTATTGAGATTAAAGTACATGTACTTGAGTTGCTTCATTTGCTGAAAGTGAAAGGACACGCTTAAACAAAATTAACTTCAGCCTTTTCTGAGCCTGGGTAGACGGAAATACCTGGCAGAGGACAAATGCATTGAATATCAATGTATTCTTCACTTTATTAGCATGGCCGATGGGTACAAGGTTTAAATTGAGGATACTTTTTCCGCGGAAATTGAGAATGAGCAGAACAGTCACTTGGTACACAGCCTGTTCATTTTATTACCCAAGGAATAAGACCAGAAAAATTAGGAACACAACGAAACAGAAGTGCCATCATGATTTAATAGGAAAACGAAGAACACCTGTATCAGTAAGTTCCTCCACATGATATTTGTTATCAGAGGCTCCCTGAAATGGGCACAGCAAAAAGCAATCAGTTTAACGATTAATTTGTACATAAGTCAATGAGTAACCTCTTTATCCGACTTATAACCAACGAAAGAAATGTAAACTAACACCCGACTAGCTATGGAAGAAAAAATAATACGATAACTTGGTCTCCTACAACTTCACAAGATGGTTAAGTACTCTCTTCATCACCACTTATAACCAAAAAAGAATCCTAAAGCTAACACTCAACTAGATATGGAAGAAAACTAGTCAATAGTGAGAAGGTCATTCACAAGCTACGTCCTTCCTTACTTACAGATGATACGAGAGATCACTTGTAAGAGTGCTATTGTCGAATTCAATTTGCCTCCGATTTTTCACCCATGTTCAAAGAACTCCTTATGCCCAACGTAATCACAGAAAATTCAAAATGAACCCATGAAGTTTGGTATGGAATAAATGCTTCTCAGAACAAAGACACTTGTCTACGAAAGCTAGCAAATTGATCATATACTATAGAGGATGTATAAAGTGTGGAAACCTAGAGTTCTTCGCTTATGGTTGGACAAAAGACTAACCTTCTACCAACGGGTCGTCTAAGCATGAGGTGATCAGTTGGTGGTTCAGTGGCCAGTGCAAGAGCTCCCAGAGTATCCATTATAAGATTAACCCAAAGAAGCTGCACAGGAAAAGAACGATAATTAATACAGTATCATTTAACCAACCATGGTAAAAAAAAAGGAGTTTGGGTAATTGTTTTGGGGGAATCATTCCATGCAAAGGGGAGGGGGAGGGCCAAGGAGGAAGGTCAAGATCCTCAACAAACCTGAACTGCATTTAATGGGACATCTCCAGCTGAAACTGATGCTACAACATTGATGACAAGAGCTGCAACATTAACTGTAAGCTGAAATTGGATGAACTTCTGAATGTTGGCATAAACAGACCTACCCCATCGCACAACCTGCATTGGGCATAATCAATGGTTACTGAACGTCTTTTAATCTTTTCCGATATACATAACAGTAGCATATAGCATATACTCTATAGGGATGAAAACTGAAGACAAGGGACAATACTACAAGGGGTTAAGGATGAATAAGAGGGGTAATATACTCCAAGAAAACGAACAAATACAAAATTAACAATACAAATTCTGTAGAACAAACTTGAACTTGTGTCTCCATTTACCAACAACTAGAACAGTTGATCTGTTGGAGACGATCTATTTGTGTGGAAAATGAAACATTTGGGCATATGTTACCCTAAAGGCCCCTCAGAAACTCCGCAACCAGAGAAAATTCTAAAGACATGGTGGAGGGAAAAATGAGGCATGGAAATCCAGAAAAAGAGATTCACAATCACTTTTGAGTAGAAAAGTCTAATGCAATGCTTGTATTTGGTAGCAACAAACCTTCACAACTGAGGAAAATTGGTCATCTAATATTATGATATCAGAGCTTTCTTTAGCAACTTCTGTTCCTTGGATACCCATAGCAAGACCAATATCAGCCTAGGAACCAACAAGTAATACTAAATCATGTCAGAAAAGAATACGACGAATACGATGGAGTTGACTAAAATAAAACCTTTACAAACAAATACAACTCAAACAGGACTTTAGGAAGTAATGCTTCAGAATAAAATAAGGTACAAGTCCAACAACAAAATGATTTGAATCATAAAAACTCAGAATAGTACCCTGCAACCACACTAATGGGGACTTACAAGAAAACCTTCAATTAAATTTTATCATGCCCATTGTCCATTTGCAGTTTTGGACCATTTATTAGCAAGTTAGCCAGACAATTATGCAATCATATTGCCTCTCAAAAATTCACCAAAATTATATACCTCATGTAATGCGGGAGCATCATTAGTGCCATCTCCAGTAACCGCTACAACATGTCCATTCTTTCTCAATGCTTGCACGAGCAGCAGCTTGTCATTAGGGGAAGACCTTCCCATTACCTGCATATTAGATGATACAACTAATAAATACTACCACGCAAAATAAATTTGAATAATAGAGAATACAGGAGAAATAATTCAAAACAGCGTGGGATACATCCCAAATTTAGATTATGTACCGATATTTTCTCGGCAACTTCTTGTCTTTGAACTTCTGACAGTGCACGAAACACTTTCCCCTCGATGAGATTTGGCTCAGTAGCATCTGCATTCGACCCCAGTATCCCACATTCTAATGCTATAGCTCTTGCTGTCTGGAGATTGTCACCGGTTACCATGCGCACCTATTCAAATATCAAAGTTTCTTCAAAACCAGTAACACACTAACAATTAAAACCAACCCGCATGACTAGATGTATTGGATGTACACAGACAAAAGTTGCATTCTAAGTCGAGCAATAAATGTACAAAATGACCTTTTTTCCCCTAAACCATGTGATGAATGAGAAAAATAGGCCTTCTTGCTGACTCGCGGTACTATTAATAAAAAAATTTCAACAATTATTTCGCAATTGCAGTCAAAAACTGCTTTGCAAGATATAAAAAAATAAAATAAAAACGAAAAAACGAAAAAACGAGTCACATAATAGAGACAAATTTCTAAAGCATTAGTTGCCCATAGCCTTGGTAATTCAAAAGAATATTGTAAGTTTGTAACTTCAAAATCTGACTTTTGGATGCATTTTAATTCCAATACTGGACAAGCATCTAACAAGATTGACAAGAGAACTTATCAACAAAAAATATATATATATAAATATATATATACACACACACATTGCAAGGGAAAAGAAATGAAAATTACAACAGAGGGAAGGAGACTGCCCTCGAACAAAAATTATTGTCATTCAAATGATGGCACCTTGATTCTAAAAAAAATATTGGTAATCAAAGATCACAATTCATTAGGTTTTCCATGATGCACAAAATTCTGTGCAGTGTACCGGCTGCTGAAAAAGCCAACACGCAAGCAAGCTTCTGTACAACAGAGAAAAAGGGAGGAAGGTACCACCAAAGTGGCAGGCCCTCATTCAAATATAAAGTACTAGAGGTAAAGAAAGGATTTATAGCCATGTTACATACTTCCCATCAACAATAAAGCCCCGCTGACTCCTAACAGATATATAGCAGAGACGCGTGCTTTATCCCCAGTTGATTAAAAGGACAGAAACATTAAGGTAATAGAAGATTATCAAAGTTACCTTGACACCGGCATTGGTGCACAATTCAACTGCCTTCTTCACATCAGGCCGGCAAGGATCCTACACCAAGCAGCAAAAAACAATCATGTAAAATAACCAAATCAATTAAAGAACCTTATGATGTAATTATCTCTAGGCAATTTAGATTAACATTGTGATGCATTAATATCCAGACCATCTAGACCAATATTATGATATAACATACAGAAAATCTACTCCCGCTCCAAAATATGACCAGATGATACAAGCATACACCAAGAGAAATGCAAGATCATTCAGCTTTAGGAAAAGCACCAAATTTGCAAAAAATAAAGTCTTCATTTACACTATTTTTTCCTCTTCCTCCCATAACGTAATCTGTCAAATGTCTTGTGTAAACTCAAGTAAGAGAATCCCCATAATCCATTTAAGAGTGTGATGATCAAGGAAGGAGACTACACCTTTCTTTTCTTCTTTGGACTAGGATATAGGATTTTTTCTCTCTTCTTTTTTTAGTGTGTTCTTAATGCTTTTGGGCAAAGGAAGAGAAATAAGGTGAAGGTAGAGTTTTTACAACTTTCAGTAGTCACTTCTTATTGAAATATTATGTAGAACTCGTAAGTCTTCTATGATCAGCCATCTGTTGGTAAAACTGGGGAAATGGCAGGCAATGAGAGGAACAAAAGATTGAGAAAGACATAGAAGTCATTTGTAACTTTCCCTAAAAACATTTACTCGTAAGAGCCCAACATTTTTCAAATGTTAGCAATAGCTAAATGATAAACTCAAAATATCAATGAATCAAAATGGCGACCAAACTATGTTAGAACAATATTCATCATCAACCTGATAGCCATAATGTAACCTAAAGAACAAAGTTAAAGTATGAAAACAAAGAAATTTAACATTAAACTTAAAACATAACAAAAAAAACCTAAGAAATCAGCCCAAGTTCTTTATGCTCCTAAGTAATTATAGGAATACATCACAAACAAGTTGCTTGTAAAATCTGATATCTTGAAAGTTGAACAAACGAAAAGCTTGAAAGAAAAGAATCGTTCACAGAAAATAAAATGTAAGTATACCTTTAGACCAACTATAGCCAGCAAAACAAGATCATTCTCAGGGATATCCCAGTGAGCCAGCTCCTCCTCATCAGTTGGAACTTTCTCCATCTCAAAATCTCTGAAAGCAAGAGCAACGCATCGCAAACTTCCAGCAGCCATATCTTCAATGGCCTTTTTGAAAAACTTTACCTGCATGAAAAATAAATCAAGATTGAAACAAGGGTAAAACAATCACAAAAACATATGCAGGCAACAATATAACTTTTGACACCGACGACTTCAAAATTTCCAATTAGAAATGCTCATAAGCTGCAATGTTGCAGTACATAATATGTTACAACCAACAACTCAAATTCAGTTCATGAGCAGAACACATCAGCTATTTGGAAAAGGAGAAACATTATTCAACTCACTCACACAACAGAATAACACATCCATAAAAGAACACTTGACAAAAATAGGACCGAAAACAGAGGAAGAAGACAAATTCAGTAAAGTAATCCTCCTGCAAAGGGGACTCTGGAAGAAACAAACACTGTATCAAAGTCAGGTAGCCGCTTTTTCAAACCTTATCTTCGCTCATTTCTTTGATTTGACTGTCCACATCAATGAATCTTGTGCAACAAGCTAGGACAATTTCAGCAGCACCTTTCCAATGTATATGAACTTCTGAATCAGCCTGTAGAATAAGAATAAATTGGTAGCTTACCAGATAAAAACTGATCAGAGACTGGAAAACAAGCACGGCCCTTTAACAAAATTACTATTAATGAAAGGAATGCAAGTCTTACCACTTTCAACGCAACACCTCCTCGCTTTTTCTCAGAGTTGAATGGGAAAACATGGATGATTGAAGAACCTGATCTGATGCCATTAAAATTCATTCCAATCTGCAGAAAGAAACGTCAATGTTTGATTATTTCAATAAAATGAAAAAAATATATATCATAGTTATTAGAGAAGCAGAAATGCTACATTAATGCCCCATTGCAAGATGGCCTTTTCAGTTGGCGATCCAGAAACTTCTACTTTTCCTCCACCCTGTCAAATTGCAATTACCATAAATGATCTTATAATTGGAAACGGAAAATGAGTTGCCAAAATAATCAGGAAAACCATAAAAATGCTTCTAGCGGGTTGCTATAGCAGTCAATTTATGTTTCATCAAAATTCTAAAATTCTTGTTTTCATATTTATTTTACTCACCTCAGGCTTAAAGACACTGCCAATAGTATTCTGTGCAATTCCCTCAATAAGCCGAGAATTGACCTCGGGGGGATATGCCGACCCATTGTCTGGAGAGTCAATTTTCTTTCCACCCGCATAGACCTCAACCACAGTCATCTGCAAAAAGAAAGAAAACCAATCAAAGATAATGAAAAAGAAGTACAGACAAGGGCAGGGAAAGGAGGAAGAGAGTGGGGAGGGGAATTTTCTGTTTAATGTCAGAAAGCTCCACCACAAGCAACCATTTCACATTCTCTCGTTGGAAAGGTAATACAAATAAAATAATCATACAGCAGAATAGAACAATAAATCAAGCATGCCACTTCAGGTCCATATCGAAAGCGCACACATTACAAAACCATCCCAAGAAGATTTTATTCCGTAATTGAGACTTGACTTCTGCTCAACCCAATGAGGTAGAAGTTTAGAAATTTGCTACCTTCCAAAGCCAGAGCAAACCAAATTAATAAATCAGCGGACAAGTAAAAGTGATAGTTTTTTCTCTTAAAATTATTTTATTGCATAAACAACCAATCTTTTAGGAAAACGTAATTTTTGCCAAGAAAATATAACCCAAAAGAGAGAACACCTCATAAACAAAATCATGACAAACTCACAATATTTTAAGGTATCAAAGCACAGGATTTTTATTATGGTGCAATGGATAATTCAGCGACCAAGTCCAACGCAAGTTTCTTTCCTGTGTTTTATGCGTGTCATAGCAAATCCAATATTAAGAATCCCAGAGCCCTTGAGAGACAGAATTGGAATGAAATAACAAATAGATAGATTAAAGAGCCTGTGTTCCAGCAACTTGAAACGTGGTCTGCATGTAGCAATATCTCAGGGTATTTATTATGCAAGCTGCAAGTTCAAAGAATCCCAATTCACCTTATTCAGAGTCAGCGTCCCAGTTTTATCACTGCAAATGGTAGTTGCAGAACCCATTGTTTCACAAGCGGAAAGTCGGCGAACCTGCAATTCAATATGTGAAAACCAAACATATTTGTACATTGATACCAATATGTGGCCAAACAAAAGAAAGAAAATGACGAATAAATAATCATGCACGTACCAAGGCCTTGTCAACCATCATTTTCCTCATAGAGTATGCAAGCCTGTAATATCAAACTCAAACCAACATGGCAATAAGAAAAAGTTGAAGCGAACTACAAGAGTGTAGCATCTAATTACCAATGAAGTAGGTCAAGTGACACTGAAAAAAAAGTGACCAGAAATATGAAACTAGGTATGGTCCATATAGGAAGGAAAAATGAGACAGAAACTTACGTCAAGGTAACTGCCAAGGGAAGTCCTTCTGGCACAGCCACTACCACGATAGTGACCTAAAACAGTTAAACAGACATCAGCAAGATATTACAAAATACAATAAAGGACGAGCTGCAGAAGTAAAATCGAAGTTTGTAAACACCACATACTGCAACAGTGAATATCTTGATAACTCCGTCTATAGCAGTACTAAACTTAGTCTTGCCAGCTTTAAAATGACCAAATCTGTCTGCATTGGTGCTCCCGGTAAAGTATCTATGGATTTTAAAATAAGTTTCATTGAAACTGCCATTTCATAAAGATTAATATAAACTAGGCAGAAGTAAACATATGAGCTTGTACTCACCTAATCAACAGGATGACTAGGACAATGACAGCTACAGTAAGTCCAACAAATCCAATAAATGTTGCAACCCCATTTAATCGTACCTGCCATAACCGATTCAGAATACCCAATAAGTGTCAATAACAAACTACAATTTAGTAGATATGACAAGAATTAACATGCGAAACAAACCTGTAAGGGTGTTTCTTCACCAGTATCTTCTGAGATGCTTGCCATTAGCAATCCCCATTCTGTGTTTATGCCAACACTAGTCACCTTAAATTAAATAGAAAAATGTCACTGCTGTATCTTTAACAGTCTCAATAAAATGCACAGTCAGGGTGGCAAATATTGTTGACGTTGACAAGAACTAAAAAATATCCCAAACTAACTTTTAATTAGTAAAAGAAAGTACAACCAAATAATCCAAACTTGACATTCTATGTCAACTATTATTCCATTACCTCAATCATCTTGAAACGAATCAAGTAACTTGGCAGGACTGAAACTGTTAAGAACTATTGAAATCATGCTCAAAGTTAGTCAATAATTTTAGGGATTGTATAAGATAATTTTCGTATGTTTTAATAAGGGGAATCTGGTATTATATGTGAGCAGATCCCACAGTTTTTCCTTTCCTAGTTTAGTAGAGTTTCTTTCTCTTTTCAGTTGATTGTTCCCTAATTTTATGGTTTGCCTATTGCAACCATTTTCTATTTATTGAGTTGTACGCAGAAAAAAATCAAAAATTCAATTCTCTCAGAAATTCTTCATGGTATTAGAGCCTACCTCTGAAACCTAATTTCTTATTCCCA
>MKEJ01103187.1:0-2500 GCA_001753735.1 Embelia ribes | reverse complement strand
TGAGGTCATTACCAACATGGTGCCATAACCATCAGCTACTTTACAACCGGACATCAGAAATGGAGCTTTAGAGCTTTTATTGACCTGCAGAGCAATATATGATAGTGAAAACACGAGAATGAGGATTTTGACAACCGTACAACATCAGAGCACGGGTGAGGACACTCACAATCTTGCTCTCCCCTGTCATGCTTGATTCATCTATGGCGAGCGAATGACCAGAAATAAAAATTCCATCTGCAGGCACCTGGAAATAATTCAAAAAGAAAAGGTGAAAAAATAAGGCATTTGAACTTTGAATAAACAACAAGACAATAGTCCCATTTACCTGATCACCAATTTTAAGAGGAATGACATCACCAACAACTACGTCAAATATTGATATCTCCACTCTTCTACCGCCTCTAATAGCCTGTTTGCATATTTGTCATTATTTTCTAGTAAAATGCAAAAGAAACAAGAAACTAAAAAATACCTGTAGCAGCATTTAAAAAGCAGAAAGAATGACGAACCTCTAAATGTATATTTTGCTTTTCTTCATTCAAATTTTGGAACTGGAGTGACTGCTTGTAGTCACTTATAGCTGCAAACAGGAAGAGGAACAATACCAGAAAAAGATGTTAAAACACAACAAATAGCATTTGAGTTAGCTTATCCAAAAGATTAGGTTTCAAATAAATCCAACAAAAAAAAGAAAAAAATTGAACAGCCAAACGATTTTCGAAGAGATGATTTTGGAAGCAAAATACAGTGCAAGGGTTTGCTTGTTCATAGCTTTTAAGAAAATAAGTCCACTTTTTTAAGTCTAAGAAAAAAGTTGGATGCATCTAGCTTAGAACTTGCTTTTTCAGGCCAAAACAACAAAAACTTAAAAGCTCAGCACCCAAATACAGTCCAGTTCTTAGGAAAAAAACTTGAGCTTAAAAGTTGTAACCAAACTAGTTCTTAATGAGTTATTATTTGTAATCCAAATTTATAACTTGGGTGAAAATCTAAACTAAGCTTGTATATTACTCTGAAAAAAAATTGAGCACGTTGTATCAAGTGAAACATGGTCAGAGTCCAGACAAAAATGTCTCCTCCCTCTCTGCTTTGGTGGAAGATATGTATGCATGTGTATACACTATACATACACTCGCATCTAGAAATTTTGAACAGAGTTGCCAACTGGCATGAACCTTAATTTAATCTCCTTCTCCCTGTCTGAGGTACGCATATGCAGCTTTTTAATCCCTAGGAAATCTCTAATTTCTCTTCACTTTGGAAATTGCACTCAGGGCTCCATCACCAAAGGCCTAAGATCATTTAACTAACCAACACACAATATCCCAAAAGATAATGTCTTCCTGTACACACCGGCGGATCGAAGGGAGGCTTGATCCTCCTGACTTTCAAAACTTTCATAAAATTTATGTATAAATTTTGAATTTTTCCAAAAAGGTCCATTGAGCAGCCCATCCTGAATACACCGATAGCTAGCACCTATATAGCTCCAAAAGGACCAACCTTCCCACCTAGAAATCTTGGGTCCGCCACTGGCAATACAATGTAACATCACGTAACCAACTACTCTACAGAATTTTGATTACTCTTTAAGGGTTGCATTGATAACCTTTTTCTAATTGTTGATTAGAACAAGTGATGCTAATATACCATTGAAATGGACAACACTGAATTACATTTGTATGCATGCATCATGCAACATTCCTTGTTGCTCAAAATTAGGAACATTTTTTTGCTGTATCTTTTCCTTGGGAAACATCCAAAGGTGGAGACTGTTCCTGCCCATTGTTGTGTGCCTCGTGTGTGATATATCTTCGATAATGAAAATCTACTACTTTTTCTTTTGAGGGAAAAGAATTATGCAAAAAAATTTAATTATGCCATATTTAAGAAATCTTAGAGCACTTTTATGCATTTCTAAGTAATTATTGTACTTGCATGTGCTATGGACCATAATTTAAGCTTCCTTTTCCATTTGAAAATCCAAGCTTTCCGTCCCAGATATTAATGTGGGCATGGTAGCTTAGCAATTAGTATCAAACATTTAACAATACCTTATACATGATTAAAGCATTCAACTCCAAGTCTAATGAGCTCGTGAACATGCTTCGGCACTTGTATACTAATAGCGGAATGCTCTGATTCAAATATATTAGCACAAGCAGATTTCAGTGCGTATAGTACATTTGCAAATATTCAAACCAACCATTCCAAGTGAGGAACATAAAAAGTATCCGAAGCACAAACTTTTTGAGCCTTCCCTTCATGATTTAGATCCCTACCACTAATGTAGAATGCATTGAATCTTCAATATGACGGATCCTTGTGACAAGAATTGAGAGAACTAAGAAGAGATACATAAACTACAAACTATTTGTCACGCCCCGGAATTCATAATACTTCCCGAGCACGTTACTTACACAATATTGCACATAATGAAAGATAATACTTCTCAAATAAACATCATTTTTCTCAACATCTCATAAAATATCAACTC
>MKEJ01103179.1:0-12577 GCA_001753735.1 Embelia ribes | reverse complement strand
TTTTGAAATTAAAATAACACAAGCTGAAAATCTTTACATCTACTTCTTTCTTCAAGATCAAAAAAAAAAAAAAATAACAAGAAAAAAAATAAAAATAAGAGAGAAGGGGGAGTAAATGCTTTCCAAAAGGTAAAATAAACTAAAACTATCTAAAAATGTGTGTGAATGAATGAATCCAAATCTTGGTCTTGCTTGAGTGTTGCCTGAGCTTGAGTGTGAGAGTGGAAAGAGTTGAGTGTTGAGGCTTGAGGGGTGGAGTGTGAACAAAGCAAGAGTGGTTGAACCTTGAGTGCAAACTGCATCCGACCATTTCAATTGATCGAACCATAGGGGAGGCCGGATGCTAGAGAAAAATAGAGAAATACTCTTAAAGAAAATAAAGGATGAAATCAAAAGGAGAGGCCCCAGGGCTTACAAAGAAATAATTTTAAAAATAGAAACTAACTTATGGTATTCATACTCCTAATTTTAGAAAATAAAGCATAGGAATTTTTTAGTGAGGGAGAAGTTGGTTTTTACATTATAAGGCATCATAGCCTATTCATACGCGCAAACATTAGGGCTAGCACTACGATGTAAATTTTGACTAAAACTGGTAAAATGCTCTTAAATGGGCTTCACACATGGCCCTAGGTGATTAAGAATCGCAAGTCCTTTAGGTATGAACGTTTGAAATGTCCCTTAATGACCGTTTGAACAGTCTGACCATTTGAACAATCCACACAAACATTTTGAATGGTCATCAGAAACTGTTTGAACAGGAAACCTGTATGGTGCATTTTTTCGTTCTTTAATCCCTTAGCCAAATTTTATACTTTTCAACTTTTGCTCTCCTAATTTTCAACTCTAAAACTGTTGGCCTTCTCTTTTTGGCATATCTGGCACAACTTTTCTTTGTCTCGATTATCCAAATTCGTATTTGGTAGTCTGAGATTTGGATCATCAATTTTAAGTTTGATTTCCTACCAAAAATCTACAAAACCAAATAATTGAACAAGTAAAAAAGTTCAAGATATATTAAATGGTTAATGCATGATTGGAAGTATAGAAAGACCTATAATACGCTCTAGAAACCACATTTTCTAGGATTAATCACACTTCACCGTGAGCCTTGACACGAAATTCTCGCTACGTCTATAATGATGACGTGACAAATGTGAACGTTATGTAGTTTGGATGTAACTCAATTTTTGCAGTGTGAGGCTTTAGGAGATCACCCATGGCCAAAAATGTTAAATTTATAATTGTAACAACTACGTAGATAGAACCCATCCTTAAAAATTGATTTTCAATGAAATGGTACACATGTAATCATATACAGATATTTATGCTAATTATTACTTAATGTGAGATAATATTTAATACCCTCTCATATGTTTATTATTACTCGATGTAGAATAATATTTAACAAAAAATTAATTATTAACCTCTTCCTCTTCGAATTCACTACCCTTTACCAAGTTTATGGTGGGGCAGCGTTGATCACATGTAATTGACTTATGATCCTATTCCCCACGATAAAAATTACTTTCATCCACCAAATTGTGCATATGGAATATCATTACTTACATTCGCTTTAGGATTTTGTTGAACAGATCTTGTGGATGCTTGAACTTTTAGTTGAATTTGTTGATTCCCCCTTTTCAACCCCTTGGCGTATCACTTCTATTTCTGAGGCCACCCCATGGTAAGCAACCAAGGATGGCTTTCAATGGCTTATATTTTCGAACTACCTCTTTGGATCTGAATGAAAAATCTTTTAAGATACTCGCTAGTAATTACACCCAAATAATCTTGTGGCTTCAACTGAAAGTTTAAACTTCCAACTGATATTTGCTAATAGAATTTAAACTGTTACAATCAAGTTGCGTATGGGTGCCATTTCAACAACAACATCTTGGCAATTTAAACCTCCTAACAAAGTCAGCACCACAAGCTCTTACACACTTATAAAAATGTTTTATCGAGAGAGAGAAAAAAAAAGTCTATTACTCACCAATTAAAATTACAATGGTATGCTAAAATGCACTCAATTTGGTTAAAAATTTATAGAATTGAAGCTCTGAAGAACCCTTTATGAGTTAAAGATTGCAACTATATAAGCGCAAAAGGCCAAGAATTAGTTCCCCTTGTTGCGCCATTTTCAACATGACTATTTTACATACATTTATAAGCCTCGAAGTTAGTTTATTATTGATGGCTCAATGCACAATACTGCTGCCTTATGGGATTTGGGATGGTCTGATGTGTACAATATTACCCCTATTTACAGAGATAATGTTGTCAACGGGATGAATCCGTGACTCACAAGTCACAATAGAGTCGTAAATGACTCTAACTTATAGAAATTCAAGTTAGGATTTTAAATACTGCCAATATCAATTTTAGGAGATGCAGAACATAGAGCAACTATGATAACCAGATACCATATCAACATCATAAACCTTGAAGTTGGTATTTGAGTTGAACACATCGTCAAGTTAATTTAGAGTCTTATGCGCACATTTTTTACTTACAAATTTTGAACTTTGTGAGTCGACTCTAAAGTAATAGGCCTAAGGAATCCAATCTATCTCCCGTGTAAAATTACAGGCAGTAATTTGAGCTTTAATATTACTCATGAAGTTTCCTGGAAAAATTTATGGAGAAAAGCCAGCACTAGCATGGAGTCAAGTCCTTTGAGACCTGTTGGAGTCAAATCCAAGAGAAAGAATAAAGATTCTGCTTCATGCAGGTGAAACCAGATCTTAATCAAGAATCATAATTTAAATAGAAATGACCCATAACGAGGGATCTTTGAATCGATATCATGCTCAAAGTGAAAGAACGACCAAGTTCTGTAGCTCACACTACTAGAGAGCGAGCTTTTCAGTTTACTCTCTTCAATTTTCTTCTCTTTGATAATACCCTACTCAATACAACCAATTTAAATAGCGCATAATCTAACAAAATAAAAATAAAAAGATAAAAAAAAAAAGAAAAAGAAAACAAAAGTATATATCGGCTAACCACCATATAATAGAGAAATACTAAATGATTATAAAACTAAATAGATTGTCTCATCACCCGACCCCTATTCGAAACAAACTTGTGTTCAAGATTGAACGTTGAAACCAATGACATCCGAAACATCTGATTTCCATGAAACGGTTGAATGTTAAATAAACCCAACCACCTTTTGGGTTTGGTAAATTGTTTAAGGTTGGGAGTCATGCAACATTCGCGCCCATAACTTAAATATTTTTCCTACTGCTAATAAAGCTCTGTAAAACTTCTGGAAATTGTGTGCCACCATGCACTAAATGAAATAGATTGTGTGCCCCGTAATTGACAAACCAAAAAGAGGCAGGGCACGAAAAATTTCAATAAAATTTATTTGTAAAATTAAAATTTTTTTTGAAACTCCCATTACACAGTCTTTGGTTTGAAAACTCGGCCGCTACCATAACATAACGTCATAATGTAATAGTTTCGGTTGCCTTCGATTCTATTATGGGTTGTTACATCAGCTAAAGTGAAACTAGAAGCCGTAATGACCGTTACATCTGCTCAAGATTTTAAATATAGGGCACTATTGTTACGTAACGGTTTTGGGAGTTGCCAAAACCGTTACGGGCTGTTACAAATGCGAGAATTAAATTCGCAGTCGTAATGACTGTTACATCCAATCATATTAGCCACTATGGTTCCATATCGGCTGTTACGGGTTGTTACGGCCGTTATAAAAATTAAATAAATTAAAAAAAAATAAACAATGTTGTTTAGTAATTAGACACAAAAAATTTATCACAATAATACGAAAATTATTCATCAAATAATTTATAAGAGATCAAAAGGTGAGTTATCCCATGAGTAAAAATGAGTATCAAATAATTCAAATGTGTCTAAAATGTGAGAATCAAAGAAAGAAGTCATAATATTTTACACCACTCCTTTTGGATATAGAATAAAATGGCCTAAAATATGTGTTTGATGTTATTATTATTTTTTTATTTGATGTAAATTATTATTATTATTATTATTATTATTATTATTATTATTATTATTATTATTATCTATTTTAAATAAATTTTTATTTATGAAATATGATCTTTTATCTTTAGTAATTCCAATATATGAAAAATATTAAAATAAAAAAGTATTAAAGCATTAAAAAATTCATATATATATTTTTATAGACCATTAATAAATTTTAACATAAAAGTCATAAAAAAATATACGAAACTATTAAAAATATAGTTTTATGATATAAATAATATGTGATATTGAAGTTTAGATGAATCGAGTAAAATTGAAAAAAAATTGCAGCTCTGGTTTCCGCAACAATTACAATACGGCTGTTACACTCTGAAACGCTTACATCGCCACTGTTACCGTTACAGCAGCTGCCACAGTTATTTAAAACCTTGGTATTGATCAATTTCAAGACATGACAACCAAATTAAGTACTAAAATGTTACATGGTGCAACTTGGGTCGGGGGAGGAGCAACCTAGAGCTAAGTGGCTGTACATTGATATGGCAGATATTATTATATCACCTCTCTCTTATGCTGTCTTGTAAATATTTCGGATGTGTTCCCTGTTATTTTGATTTTGATTTATTTACTAATCTAGAACAATTGCACCCATATAGCCTACGGTTAGGCCTTATAAATCAATATGCACAGCATATTTTCAGCTTCTCTGCTGTCCTAAACACCTCTCTTGCGGTGAAGGACAAACAAAAATTTTAGAAAATAATTAAGAGAGTTTCACTGGATGGCAAATCAAATAATTTAAGTAATTTTTCTATGATCAAACTTGCATTTGCAAGCCATGCATCTTTCATTAATTCTTTTGCTATTGTACTTCCAATATATCTTGTGTTGATTACTACGTGAGCCCGAGATATTTCGTTTTCTTGTACCGAATAATATAGAAGTGAAGAAGCTTTTTATTTTTTGGGGGGGAATAAATCTCGTTTCAAATCATGCAAATTTCACATCAACAAGTTTCTTGCAACGTAGTATTAGTGCTTGCTGATCCGGGTGATGGTCGGATCTGATATATTTATTGTCATATGAAGAGAATTTTGCAGTGACCAATTTCATGATTTATCAAAAGATCTTACAATAGTCTTTCTAGATTTGAAAGGAAACATGAAAGTTAATCTGAAAACTATTTGCAGGACTTCCATTACTCACAGACGAGATTGGATGCATATATATATATATATATATATATGTATAGCTCTATATATAAAACTCTCACTGTGTGGGCTGATCTATGTATCCTTACTCATGTTTCCAGATAGGATAATTCCAAATGGATGAACCAATGACATACATGTCGGTAATAAAGGAGTGCATGACCATAACCTACAGAAATTCAAGTTTATGGCTTTAAGCACTGCCAATATTAATTTCAATAGAGAGAATATGATTATGGAATAACTATAATAATTATTATATGCTAAAAGTTGCAATGTGTGCTATGTGATTCTGGTTTGTTTGGTTCTATTGGAGCATTGTTGTAGGTAAGTTTTTAAATTTAAAGATAATTAAACTGCGAAGGAACCTTGATATTCTCACTTTCCGTATGAAATCGTTGTACATAACATTTGTATTCCATGATCGGTTTTGTTTCTTTTCTTGTGTTTTTCCCGTTCTTGGTTTTATGGTTTGTATTATCCAAATATAATCTTATTTCTAAAACCTGCTTCCAGCTAAGCCTGTTTTCGCATCCTGAAATAACCATAATTGAGTATTTTCCTAAACAGATCATGCACAAACGTTTCAATAAACTGTACACATCGTTCCATTATTCATTCTTCTTTTCTGTAGGATAAGTTGTTTAACTGATGAATACAACGATGCATATGATTTGAGTATTCATGTTTTGTATTGATTTGTATCGATGCACTGTTTCTATAGGATTTCTTATCTCAGGTAAGAGCATTTGGTCCTATGTAAACAAGTTGGCAAATGGTACATCATTTTGCAAAAATGCTTAAGCAGGTATCCTAATTTTTGTTACACTCCTATCACTTTTCAAACGATAGACAGACCAATTATCCACCCAAGAAGATAGTCCCACATACTATAAATGGTCACAAAACAAAGAGTTAAAACAAAGGATAATTTCGGTGGGGAATTTTCCATCGCAGAAACAATGAATAATATGAGAATCAAATATTAAATCTTATACAGCAATCCGAAAAAAGAAGGCATGCTAACACTAATTTTAATATTTCAAAAATGTCAGATTAATCATTATCCTTTTCTTATACATAGAAGATTAGAAGGATAACATACTTTTTTCCCAACTTTCCCAATGATACATACTTACAAAGTACACGACAACAAACTCAATCAGAAGAGCGTAAACAGCCCCCAGGAAGAAAAAATTTGTACTTCTCCGCATTCTCGATCAAGTAAGCTGGAAGATGAACCGCAGAGGCCGAACGTGGTATTGAACCCATTTTCTTAATTATCTCTCGAAAACTGTACTCTTCTGGTAACATATCAAACAAATCATCCCCTCTACAAATCAACTTCTGTATCCTAGCATAGCTCAGGAACTCCTTACGCCTCACTCTGTCCGCATGGCTATAAGCGGTCATTTTGAAAACAAATTCCCTCAAATTTCGGAAACAAAAACTACAGTGCCATCCTGCATCAGAGAAAATCGTATTGGCCACTCTCGAGTGCCTATATGGGGTCCACAAGCCATATATATGAGCCGTGGCCCGCCAACTGCTGTAGTCTATGGGGAACTCAAACGAGTACATATAATGTCTAAGCTCTAAATGCAAAGCCTGGGGTATTCCATCACACCATTTTAGTAATTTCACAGTATGTGGGCTCGGAATCTCATCTGTGTCCGACATAATGACCAAGTCTCCAGGGGAAATACCAGCTCGCCGTAATAGGCTGTTCATCATTTGTCTCTGCTCCGACTCGAGAACAAACGGATCCTCGTGGGACCCGGGGGACGAAGTCCGGCCCGGAAAAACATCATGGACAATTTTGCCTTCAGCAAAGGAGAAGCGGTCGCGGTTTGAAGAGAAGAAGAGGGGTTTTGGGATACCTGTGAAAGTAGTATTTGATTCCAAAATTACGAACTTCGTAATATGTGGATTGAGCTCATGCCATCGGATTTCTAGAAGGTCTAACTCGTTGCTGAAAATAATGGCATCAAAAACGCGACGAGGCTTGGAACGGAGTGACCAGCCATGGAGATGGCATAGTCGATCCAATGTCACATTTTCAGCATAGTAATGTGGGATGTGTTCAAAAGGAGGAGGGGCTTTATCCCAAACAGGGCGGAAAAAGTAGGAAATTTTTTGTCCGTGGTAAAAAACTATAAACACAAGAAGTGGGACAAGGACAAGGAAAGAAAAGAAAACAAACTTCAGTGGTACCCGTCGGACAGTGGGACGGGGAGGTCGTAGGGCCATGATAATAAGGTGTGATCATGAGGAGCAACACAGATTGCCGCTTCAGGGCATGATTGTGCCTATCATTATTTCCTGCACAATTAAGAAAAAATGGAACAAATTTCTTTGAGTAAGAAAAAATTAAACAATGATAGATTTAGTAAAAACAAAATGAATACACAAACCATTTGCTACCATGAAAATACTGAGACAGGCATAACTGGTAATGACATTGAACTGATATTGTCACACCAGAAAAAGCTTTAAAATGAGCATTGAAAAGTTAGGCATTTCTATTACAGTTACCTTAGAATTAATGAACACCAATATCCTTGATATTTCCATTATAACTTCAGATCATGTGATCATATCCGAGTGATTAACCAAAAAATAGTTCCCAGCTCCTTCTCAATCCCTCAATCCAACATTACTTTATAATTTTCTTAGTGAGACATTTCCCTTAAGCAAAAACATAATGTTTGAGCGATATCGTGATTCACAAAAATGTTTGTGTAACTCCTTCAAAAAGATGTGTAAAAAGTAACAATTAGGCCCCACATGAAAAGGTTTTTGGAAAGTCAACGTGTAAAGCCTTAACCACACAATTGGCAAGCAATTATGAGCTTCCAAATTAGAGTGTCAACGTTTTGTAAAAGTCACCACCATTGAATTGAAGAAAAGAAAAGTGTACCTATGATACTTGAGCAGAAGTAGTAATAATAACAAAATCGTCATAAACACGACTTATTAATTATAAAGATCTATACCTCTAACTATCACTATTATAAAGATCCCCCAAGAAGGTATCAATGGATCGACCATATGGGGTTTACAATCCAACATTCCATATAGATAGGAAATGAGAGAGTAGCATTATATAAGCAACTAAGGATAGGTACAAATGTATTGCAGGTAATGTCCCCTTACCTTACCAAGAAACGTTGATTTATCCAGACCAAATTGCTCAATCATTTCCATGATCATTGTGCACTAAGTTCTGCAGCATTAAAAGAAAACCCTGAAAGAGAACAAGACAATTTATTAAGAGTAAGGTTATAAAGGCCATTTTATATAACTGGTAAATTATTTAGATTGCACTTAAAAATCAATACTTCAATCAAAAAAGAAAAAGAAATGAATTTATTTATAATTTCCAAGGAAAGGTTAATGCCCTCGAGTATTTTTGTCAAATGAAACACTTCTAGGGTAATGGATAGATTAATGACCACAACATAACTCTTACTATTGTATCATATCATACATAATAAACTAAAACCCGAGTCTTCTTATAATTTTGCGCCAAACGGCGTATTAAAATTGTGACACATGTATAGTTTAATTAACAAATAAAAATAAATTGAATGAAAAGTTAAAGGATCGTATATTAATATTAATAGGGGTGATAAAGGCACTAAATTATCATTAAGTTACAATCTGGATGTTACTCTAAAAATGGGAAGTTATAATTCCCAAGTGTATTTGCCCGTCCAAATTCCATTCTCTTGAGGTTCCCTTATTTATATCTGGGAATCAAAACAGAGAGAAGCTTCCCACAACAATTCTCTCTCTCTGGCATATAGTTTCCCCTACAAAAGATGATTGTTGTTCAAGATGATGAATGATGATGCACAAAAGACGAGAAAGTGGCAGTCTCTAGGGTAAACTCTTACTGGCTTGGCCTCAGCGTCCACTGTTCAGGCAAAGTGTTAATTCAATTTATTCTCAAACTTCAATTGCCAACTTCCTGATGCTTTTGTTTCCTTTTTGTTTTTAGTCTCTTAACTGAAATTAATCTGTGGAGTTTCTCTTTCTTTCTTATAGCTTTGGAATAATTTGATGTGCATTGTTTTAATGTACTCCATTTAATTTTGGTTTTTGTGTTTCACTAATTGTTAGTTTTTCTCAATTAATTGTTAAAAGTTCGGAGTCTTTGCTCCGGTTGTTGATGTCCAACGAGGTAACAAATATAAAATATTATCTTAAAATAATGTTAAAAAATATTGAAAGTTCATAATTATATTATAATAAATAGAAGAAGATACACAAATTAGTATTCAGATTGACACTTTTTTTTATCTTGCCCCTTATATTTGTTAGATTATGATTTCAGTTCTAAATCATAATCCCTTTTCAGCTCATTACACAATGAAATCGTTAATCATATTCTTACAATGTTATTTGTTATTTGCAATCAACCCACTTTATTTACTTTTTCGAGATGCAGGTTGTACAATGAACTATGGCAAGATCGAAGATGCATTCTTTTGAAACAGGAAATTTTTACAAAATACTTACATAGTAAATAAAATAAAGTCCCGAGAAATGACATCACCAGTGCATTTGTAAGTTGGGAGTAGCTTCACTAGCTACTAAGTAATCGATATAACTATCAAAAGAAAATTGTGTATAGATAGTTTATAACATTATTTAATAATCTCTAAGCCAATTTTGTAACAACTGACGCTTCTATTACATGCCACGCACTTCGTGCCATGTGTAATTATATTATATACCACAATTTACGATTTAAATTATCATATGGAGAGAGTATGAATGTTCTACAGGTGTTGCTAAGGTCAACCATTCAACATACGTAGGAATAGATGTATATTTATTACTAATGCAAAGATCGGAAATTGTGGTATATATACTCTTAAATTCAATATTAACTATTAATGAAAAGATCGGAAATGCCACTGTGTGTAGCTAAATTTAACTAATAAAAAATATATATATATATATAAAATAATCTCTAACATTAAGAGTTTATGCTAGAAAAATTTGGAAATGCCCACCACTTTTCAACCACATCCAATTTTTTAACCAAAGTTAAAATTACATATACTCTTAAATTCAATCAACCAATATTAATATAAATCAATTTCTATTGGAGTCCAACACAATTTACATGAAACCTAATATATAGAGTAAGAAATTTATGACTGCAACACACTTGAGCTAAAAAATTATCAGAAATATACAAAAAACATGTGCATAATTGCCAAAAAGAAGTATAACTATTTATTTGTTAACTACTAACAGTTTAAATATAATATTTCTATTTGATTATCTATTGATTAAAAAAATAATATAAATTTTATATCACGTCACAAATAATAGATTAAATAATTTCGATGCGCGGGTTACAAACTAGTAGGTAGATAAATTTCAACGTTTACTTCACAAAGAAGGTGTTACTGGTAAGGGGTGTTGTTTTCAGCTCAAGTAAAACCACTGAGATGTTCATGTCAACATATATTTTACATCTCTTTCCCTACGTAACAGTGAATGCATTCCATAATAACTACATGTTCTAGCACACAAGTAGATACAGAACTTCAAGGTTCACTTCACAAAGAAGGCGCTACTGGTTAGAGGTGGTCATTTTTCAGCTCAATTAAAGCCAAGTAGATATTCATAATCTACATCTACATTTTCCATCTCTTTCCACATGTAACAAGGAATAAAAATCTAATTCTCTGTTTGGTAACAATTATGCTTTCAGATTCATATATACATCTCCCAACCTTTTAAACCAGAAACAAGATGGCATTTATTGAATCAGTATCCACTTCATTGGACAAATGGCATTTATTGAATCAGCATTTTTTTTAGAAATTGAAAGAAGAGGGAACTCGCAAATACTTCCATTGTGTTTGTTTAAAAGTTTTTGGTAGACTATTTTGTTCTTGATTGGAGATTTGGACTTCTCCCCATTCGTACACCATATTATTGATTTCCAATCCCTAAATTTTAGTCCTTATACATCAAATTATAAATTAGAAGTTGAGATTTGGAGAATATCTACACCAGATCCCTATACACTTAGAAAACATATTTAGCGGACAAACAATAGTTCTGGACTAATTGTCATCATATTTTCAAGTGATTAAATAGTATTAGATAAATTGGTGAAGGGCTTCCCATAATTAAATTTAGATTAGGGGTCATTTATGAGCAATGGTTAGACTGCCCTAACCATTATTGCTACACACAGTTATACAAATAAAGCTACTACCATTTTGGAAACAAATCATTACCACAATAAAAGGAAACTGAAAATAGAACACTAAATGAACCCTAAATGTTTGATTATATAAACATTCCAAATTAAGCTAAAGTCAAACACTAAAGCATTAAATCACCCTTTGTTTAAATTAACAGATTTATTTTCTGCTAATCTAGTTAATAAATACATTTCCTAAATTAGCACAATTGCATACGCTCCAATAAATTAAAAATTCAACTCATAAAAAAATCAATTTTCGATTTAGAATCACATAAAAAGGAAATTTTGAATTACTATTCAGACAAATAGAAGAGAACACAACAGAAAATTAGGATCAATTACAAAATATTAAGAAGGAATGATAATGACAGTTTTAAAATACCTATTCTAATCGATGGAGAGTCTGAGAGAACCCATCTTGAAATTTCGTATATACATACATATATACGTGCTTATTCTTCATATTTATGTATGAGTTGAAGAGAGAGAGAGAGAGAGAGAGCGCGAGGTCTGCGCCCGAAATGAAGGAGAGCTTGCAATCATTTTATCCGATGAACTATTTTATTAATGATAACTTTTATGAATTACAAGCCCCATTTTAATAGGTTGATTTTAAATTTTTTTTTTAATCAAAATATTTTTCCGTTTCCCTTGTTAATTGCATTTCTTTTTTCAAGTTTACATATAAAATAGGATTAAAAAATTTATCCAAATCCATACATAGACTAAGTAGGCCACGAATTTTTCCACTAACTATACAATATTCAACACAATTTTACATTATAAAAATATTTTTTCACTCATTATTTTAAACTCAAACTTCACTCAATTTTTACAAATTATCATCAAAATGGATAACAATTTGGACAAAATAGATAATGGCTAAAAAAAGAGGGAAAAAATAATATTACATATTGCGATCCATAGAGGAATGGAAAACCACTTCTTGATCTAAATGCTCCACCGAACGAGGATAATTATATCTCCGTAGATTAAATCAGTGAACTTGCATTTGCTGAAATGTTACCTACAATATTGCCAATAATGTTCAAAAAAATAGAATGATAACAGTTGTTTTCCTATGACTTTTTTTTCTTATGAAATTGCAAGAATTGAGTTTAGTATAAGTGGTGATAATACTTGTTCTCCT
>MKEJ01103166.1:0-38372 GCA_001753735.1 Embelia ribes | reverse complement strand
ATAATATGATTAATATTATATAATTTCATAACATTAAAAAATAAAATTTATTTACAAATGTTTTAACTTAATATATAACATTCAAAATTATACAACCATAAGTTAAAAAAAAAAATGAACCGATTTGTGACTGATTTTGACCAGTTTTTGACTGGTTCATCGGTTGTTAGACCGGTTCAAAATATATCCAGTTTTTATGGTCGCCCGAACCGTCCTGGGCACCGATTCCCGATTGAACCTGCCGATCCGGTTCAGTTTTTAATTCCTTGGGTAAACTCGTACTAGTACTCACTCACATTTCAAACCAAAACAACCAAAACAGAAACAAAGCTAATGTCCTCCCTACAAAAAAACTAAACACTTAACAGCTTCTTGTATACGAGCATACCCGAGATGGTATCCTCCGAGAAATATAATGGCGGGTCTAATTCATTAACCAACCGCCATTTTAGTAATGGAATATAAGCATATATAATGACTCCACGCCACTGGACGGAAGCCGCCCACCCAAGAGTTTTGCACTCCATTAATCTTTTTTATCGACCAAGATGTCGCATTTCGCAATAGGGCCGAACACTCTGAAGCCACTCATGAAGTCCATCTCTAGTATCCGTGTCCCGAAAATCTTTAACAGCTTCTATGACATTGTGCCGAATCTGACAAGATTTCAAACTCCATCCATTGGTATTTTCTTGCCAATTCCGCCGCAAGCTCCACAACTGTAAACATAACCAACACTCACCCTATTTTGGATCCAAGTATAAGAATTGAACATGAAATAGTATGAGTAGACAAAGTGATGTTACTTTTTAGTTTTATTATAATTTATTAAAAAACATTATGGTATATAATTATATAGAAATGTATTATGTTTTTCTTGGACATAAGATCTTATTTTAATCTTTTTAAATATAATTCAAACTAATGAAATTAACTTAGAAAATGAGGGTAATGCTGTCTTTTTAATGTAATTCAAAGTTGAGGTTGTGCATGGGGTAAGTTGTAATTTTTGATACCTTAGGGGGTATTCTGTAATTGTCAAAAACCTCATGGAGCAAAGTGTAATTTACCCCAAAACAAAACTTAGAAATGTGTATATTTGGTAAATTTGAACCATTGTAATTGCTAAGTATACTAACAAGTGGTGACCAATTGCACACGGAATTTTGATATTGAAATCAATAATAGTCTCAGGAATACTGTCGAGCGAATTCAGAATCGAAAGAAGCTGACAATCACTTTCAAGTTTTAGTAATAAATCATGACTTTGGTTGGTGATGGATCAACATATACTATTTTGGTTAAAATCGATTTATGCCATACATTGATTCGAGATTTGATTATGATTTATTTCCTATTTGAATTATAAGATCATTTGTGGCTATAGAAACATACGTAAGGCTTGCTTATATGCATAAAAGACAAGAGAGGATCACTTCTTTCTTATGGGAGGTTTTGAGCCATGATGGAGGTGTTGATTTGCTTCATTTTTCAATTGGATAGGTGATTGTCGCATGGTTTGAGGATGTGTTTTCTTGGATTCTTCTTGTAAGTAATGTGAAGAGTCTCTTTCGTGTATTTGGTCCCATAAATTTTGAAAATAGGTGTGAAATATGATTAATAAAATAGAAATTCTTAGACTTATCGATTGGCAAAAATGATACTGAGTTGCGGAGTAATTCTAATGAAAAGTTATTAGAAAATAAATTTTTTTCAAGTCAAAATTTCTTGGGTTGTAGGTAATTCTACATGTTTGGATAATTTGAGAATTCTTCGTCAAACATATTTTGGATTATTTCATTGTAATTATAATAATTTATTATAATTAAAAGACGTAGCCCTAAAGAATAAGTGAGTCTCGTGAAAAAAAAATCATAATGTTTTTTGTTTCTCTATATGCATGCATATTTACATATTTGCTTTCATAATTTGGTATTGGAAGGAATTAATCGATTGTGCCTGAGTAGCTAAGAATGATTGTTCATGTAACACTTATGTTATCCATTTAAACATACTTTTGATGTGATTTGGGCAAATGAGATTTACATATTTTAGCAACATTATTGGCATTGAAGTGACATATAATTTTATTTAATGATGGCGTCTTTTAAATGGATTTGTCCCAATTGATTAGTTTTGTCCTAAGTTGTGGTCCTTTATATGACGCAGTTAATGAACCTTTATATATGTCCTTTATGTATGGCCCATTGTAGTGGGATAAATTACACCAATAATCCCATAATTTGGACGGCAATTCTCTTTTGTCCCCGAGTTTCAATTCAAACACCAACAGTTCCCCAAGTTCGGGGGAAAAAACAGAAGGATTTGGTCCCCGGAGTTGAAGAAAAAGTGTCACATTTGTACCCTTTCGTGATATATTCCTAATATTAAAAGCAGATAGTAACAACATAATTGATTTAAAAGAAATAGTTTACTCTTACGTAAATCTTGTTTAGCTCGATCGATACGATTTTAATGGTTTACGATGTGCTTAATTGAGTGTTTCACAAGTGCAATTGAAGTTCGGTACCAAATATAATCATTGTTGAAATTTTTGTAATATTGTTATAGCAACTGAGTGTAAATGAGACTTGGAACTATAAAGTTCAATAAACGATTAGTTTAGTCATCGTGATGAAGTTCCCTTTTCCTACAATCAGTATTATACCATTGACATGTATCAATGAATTCAGATTTTTTGTCGTAAATGCGACATTTAAACAAAGAGAGACTACAACACGATACATAACTCGATCAATGTCGAAAATAGTTGAAAATTTGTAGAGAAAGAGATTCATTCAGTTTATTAATTTAAAATTTTCCATTAGTTTGGTTGATCAATAATTTAGTAAACTACCAAGACAAAGCTCAATTATTAGATAACTCAAGCATGCGAAGTATAAAATTAGAATCTTAAGGCATCTACAAAATGACAAGCACAAAATATATAACGACCAAAAAAAAAAAAAAAAGAAAAAACCAACGACCACGGAGCTTAAGCTGCCAAATATAAATTACACACAAACACAAAAAAAATGAAATGAAACAAAATCCGTAACGGAAGAGCTTTCTCTCTCTCTCGGCGGGCGAAAATGGATACGATCGGGATACTGATGACATGTCCGGTGGACTCCTACCTAGAACAAGAGCTCGAACGCCGCTTCAACCTCTTCCGCCTCTGGACCGCTGCTGACCCCAACCAGTTCATCAGGGAAAACGCGGCGGCCATCCGAGCCGTGGTGGGGGCCAGTGTGGGAGCCAGCGCCGAGCTGATCGAGTCGCTGCCGGAGCTCGAGATCGTTTCGAGCTTCAGCGTTGGCTTGGATAAGGTTGCTTTAAATTATTAATTATGCTAAAAGCTTATTATTAATATTGACTATTTCTTGATTGACTACTTTTGGTTAAATCTTATAACTATAAAAATATAATATAAATATAAAAAAATATATAAATTTTAATAAAAAATATATATTTTTAAGTAATACTGGCATTTGTTAAAAATGGAAAAAGACACACACACACACACACATATATATATATATAGTATTGAAAGTAATGAAAAGTAATTAGTAATAATATAAATTGTGAGAAAAATATACTTTTTTTTTATAAGAGTATCAAAAATCTTACTTTTACTGAAGTATATTTTTATGTTTAAAAAATATAAATTAGTATATATATATATATATTTACCAAACACATATTTTTATTTTTAAATAAAAACTACAAAAGTAGCTACTTTTGCTTATTACCAAACTAGCCCATTACAAGCTATTTCCATAAATAAGTGTCCAATTTTACCGGGCACTTGTTAGAAGGTTTTGTAAAACAGCAATTTTATATTTGAATGTAAAAAAAGTGGAGGTTTTTATTTTTAATATAAAATAAAAATAAATTTGATATTTTTATTATATTTTAAAACGCCTTAAAAAAGTTGCCCAGACAATCCAAAAACTTATTTGGGGACGAAATTCATTATCAACTAGTGTGTAGGCCCTGCAAGAGTGATATGGATTAATTTATTTAATTTGTTAATGATATTCCTTAGTATTTTTTTGGCATCGTCATTAATTTTATATTTATTCTCTATTGATTCACTATAAATGACATTGCAAATTTTCTTTTCTACCTTTTCTGTAATAATTTTATAAATTTACTGTACATCTTTATTCTAATATTATACATTTAACATATACCAATTGCAATTTTTTTATATTATTATTAAATTTTATTTAATATATAAATTGTTACTCGTAAATTGATAATGACATTAGAAACAAAAATTTTCCAACAAAAATCATTTTTATAAATTTTCAAAACTATAATTTTCATCATTTTATTCCAATTCATAGAGTTGGTTTTGATATATTATTAAATTAATAAGTTTTATTTGTTTGAAAAAAATATTAGATTTTGGTATATTATGAGACTATTTTTAAATAAAAATATAATTTCAATAATTAAGTTTTATTTTTCAAGAATTTTTTGTTTGATGGAATTCTATTAGGATAAGATCTATTATCCAAAAATTGGGAGATGTGTCAATTAGTTAAATTCATGTTTGTGAAAGTCCAAGGGACAACTTTTACATAATTCTCTCACTTTTTTTTTTCATTTTTTAAATATATAAATTTTTATCAATAAATTGTCATTGACATAATAAAGCTATAACTTTCTAACTTAAATACATATTATCTTTTTTTTTTCTCTCAAAGAATTATATTCTCTTTCGCTTACTTCAATGAATATAGTCATTTTGCTATATTTTAAAAATATATTTATATATATTTTCAAGAAGATTAATTTTAGAAGAATTATATTATGGAAATATTTTTAAATAACACAATATAATTTTAATAATTTATATTTTTCAATAAATTTATGTTTGTTGAAGTTATATTATGATAAGTTTTATTTTCTATAAATCCTAAATTAGTCACAAATGGAATAAAAATAATTGAATGGAGAACTTTATAAAACTCTACAACATAAATAATTTTAATTTTTTTAAATTATAATATTTATGATTTTGTTCCAATACATGGAATTGGTTTTTGTAATTGTGCTATAGATATATGTTTTATATGTTTTAAATATGATTAGGTTTAGTGGAATTCTATTTTATGTAATTTTTTCAAATAAGATAATACAATTTAATAAATTTTAATTTTTAAGAAGTTTAGGTTTTGTGGAATTATAAGTTTTAGTTATCTCATAATATTATTTTTAATAAAAACAATTATGACGTCTTCTTGTTTTGCTTGTTCTATCATTTTTTTTTATGATTTCAAGTTTTTTGGGATTTATACTATAATAATATTTTTAAGAAAAAATAATATCAATTAGGTTAGTTTTAGTTTTGGTGGGAATCGTATTATGATAATATTTCTAAATATATATATATATATATATATATATATATTAATTATGATAATATTTAAAGATTGATGGGGAAATTTTGATTTTGTGTTTGTTTTTATGTAAAAATAGTGAATATATAATATTTTAAAATGAAAAATGATTAGGAGATTAAACGAGACCTTTTAGTTTTAGTTTTAGTTTGTTAGATTTGGGGAAAATAGTCTAGTAAAGTAAAAAGATTCGCAGATTATATTGTATTATATTTGTGCATATGTGCATCAAATTGCTTCATTTAAGAAATTTCTAGATCTGTGATTGCTTAATTGATAGAATATATTTATTTTTTAAAATTTTGATTGCTAAATTAATGAACTCATGTGTCAGAATACTACGTGGCCAAGTATCAAAAACTTATACAGCAAGTTGTCAAAAACCATGGAGCCATATATCGTAATCAGAGCGAAAACAATAATATTAATTATGATAATATTTAAAGATTGATGGGAAATTTTGATTTTTTTTTTTATTTTTATGTAAAAATAGTGAATATATAATATTTAGAAAAATGATTAGGAGATTAAATTAGTTTTAGTTTGTTAGATCTGAAGATAATAGTCCAATAAATAAAAAGAATTTGCAGATTATATTGTATTAAATTTATGGATACGTGCATCTAATTACTTAATTTAAGAAATTTCTAGATTTGTGATTGCTTAATTGATAGAAATATAATTTTTTTTAAAAAATTTTAATTGCTAAAATAATGAACATATACGTAAGAATATTACGTGACCAATTGTTAAAACATTATGCAGCCATCCAGTTAACAATTATAGAATCGGATGTGGTAGTTAAAACGAGAATAATAAAAAATTTAATTTTTATATTAAAGAGGCATCCCATCACTCTCAGAGTTCCTAATAATGATAGGGGATAAGACAGCTATCTCAACCTCTGTGAACTTTATTCATCACAAGTGTCTCATTGTTAAACTACCATCTACGTTGTTCATGATAATTACATTATAATATTATATTTTAAATCCTTGTAGAAGAATGAGTCCAGTCATACGTGATACTAATTTATTTGTGGATTGAAATAATATATTCTAATATTTTTCCTCACGTGCAAGTCTTGCCCATTTTAACACCACTGGAATTTTAAATCCCCTTAAAGGAATGAACTCAGTCAAATTGAACACTTATTTGCCCGTGCTATTTTTATTTGTTCCTTATCGTTGCTGTTGTAATAATTTTTATTTAGAGTGGTGCGATTTATACTTGGAGAATTGAGCTATTTAGTCCTTTATTTGGTTACGGCTGGTAAGATCATTTGTTTTTTTACTTAAAAATTGGATTGTATTTAATTATTTATATTATGAGTTGAATTTTTGTGTTATTTTGGTCTAAATGAGATGTAAACTTGTTGTATTCAGTTTTTTTGTTAATTTAAGAAAAAATTAACTTTTTTGTTTGAAAGTTACGATCAAGGAACCCTAGTACTTGAAGTTGGAACTCTTTATTTATGTTATTGTCCAACAGGTTGACCTGAACAAGTGTAGGGAGAAGGGGATTAGAGTTAGTAATACGCCGGATGTGCTGACGGAGGATGTTGCCGACCTGGCAATTGGACTGATATTGGCGGTGCTGCGGAGGATGTGCGAGTCGGATAGGTTTGTAAGGAGCGGGCTGTGGAAGAATAGAGACTTTAAATTAACCACCAAGGTATCTTTTTTTTTATATATATATATTTTGTTTTTCATTTTTGTTTGCAGAAAATTATTTATAGTTTGTCTAGAATTGAGGAACTTCCTGAGTTTAGAATTGATTGTTTATTTGTTTTATAGAGGCGACAATTGGTTAGTTTTAAGAATTTACAACTAATGGATGCAATTCTAATACAGGCGACAATTGACTAAGCTTGAAAGATCTGTTTGTTCTTTATGGGCTGAATTGTTTACAAATGTTGCGGTCTTGTAATAGATTTCTACCCATCTTTGGCGCTTAGTCACACTGACTTGTCGAGGTCCATCTTTTGTTGGGTCGTAGCCGTAGAACTAAGACGTTTCGTACTGAATATCACCCTGGTTTTCATCTAATGACTCAGCATCTGGTGCTGTTCTATTGACCCCTTTTTGTCACCTCATCGTTACTAAAGTTGTTACAATTAGCTCTGTTGTTCGTACTACAGTAAAGTGATTGTTAGATTGCCTTTGTTGCGACTGTTGAATCTGAACCATTAGTCACTGGCTTGTGGACCGCACCCTCAGCGTGGACGGCCCAGAATGGACGCAAGCATCCTTAGCGCTAACAAAGTTTAAACACATTGTCTTCGAGGGTTTTGTGCTAAAGGTTAAAAAACATCGAATTTTTATTGAAATGCTAGAAACAACGTTGGCCTGCGGTTTTTTTGGAAGATGTAAAAACTGCAGAACTTTTGGACTTGTGAAATTTCATCAACAGACCAATGTATCGAAAATGCTTTCAGTAGTTGCGAATGACAGGTGTGAATTCGTGGCTTACAATATATGAAGGTATGTACATTGTTTTCAACATTATGTTCTAATATGTCGTACTCATTGGCATTTCCTGTATTTTCTTGTAGTTCACCGGAAAATCAGTAGGCATCGTTGGACTGGGCAGGATCGGCTCAGCAATTGCCAAGAGAGCCGAAGCATTTAACTGCCCAATCAGTTACTACTCCAGATCAAAAAAATCAGACACAAACTACAAGTACTATCCGAGTGTCCTTGAATTAGCTTCAAACTGTCACGTCCTTGTCGTTGCATGCGCACTAACTGAAGAAACTCGCCACATCATCAACCGCGAAGTGATGGACGCGTTGGGTCCCAGGGGTGTCCTCATCAACATCGGGAGGGGCCCACACGTGGATGAGCCCGAGTTGGTATCTGCCCTGGTTGAAGGGCGGTTAGGTGGTGCTGGGCTCGATGTGTTTGTGCACGAGCCTCATGTGCCCGAGGAGCTCTTTAAGCTTGACAATGTGGTGCTTGCACCTCATGTAGGAAGTGGAACTTTTGAGACCCGAAAAGCTATGGCTGATCTTGTTATTGGAAACCTGGAAGCTCATTTTTCAAACAAGGCGCTTTTAACTCCAGTGATTTGATTCTGATTGGTCTCAAGAGTCTTATAATGGTCCATGAAGGTCCGTCCGAACTAAAATTATAATACAATTTTATTGATATCCATCATTTTTTCTTTGGCACCACATTATTATTGACATCCTTTATCTCATGTTACTAATACTATTAGTAACACAATAATAAAATTGGATTTGATTTGTTAGCACCAAATCCAACGCATCATCTTTTTCCTCTAAACACACTTTCTCTACTTTATCTTCTCATTACAAATCTAAATATCAAATCTTAATTTTTTCAATCAAAACAATCTCTTTAATATATATATATATATATATATATATATATAATTTTCTTTATAATACTTTTGAGAAGATTTTAATGATTAATGGATATATTACAATAGATGTTAAATTTTTTTCACCAATTTTCATACTCACACGTCTGTATATGGAAGACTGCATAAACCTTCAATTTACTTTCCCTTACGACGGAGCATTCGTTCACTTCTATTTTCTTTTTTTTGTAAATACGTTTTAACATTGGTAAGAAGCATCAAATTTTTTTAGGAAAAAAAAAAAACTAAAAAATAATTGCGGCTTTGAATGGAAGCTTTTGGGAAACTAATTAGTTGCTAGTCTAGATACTATAAACATTAATGGTAATTCTATGATCATCAATAGATTAATAAAACCTAGAATAAAATTGACAACATAATTGAAGAAATTAGCTATTGGTAGATCAGGAAATAAATTGTATGAGATACTAGTAGTTATTAGATATAGTGTCAATAGTAATTTGAATTAAAATTTAAATGAGATACCAAAAATAAAATAATACATACCAATAGGTTTGCCCAAATTATATTTTGGTGCCAAGAGTCTTAATAATGGTCCTTTTAGTTAATTTGGGCGCCAAGAGTCTTAATAATGGTCCTTATAGTTTCAACTAAAATTATATTCGGTCCCCATGATTGTAATTACAGTTACAATGGTCCCCAAGATTTACAATCATAAAATATTTGGTCCCCATAGTTTCAAAAAGTTATATATTTGTTTAATTGTATTCTTTTTATCATATTAAAAATACTAAATTCTAATAGAACACAATATTTACATGAAGCTTTTTAATAAAAACTATTTAACCCTTGAATAAATCAGACATGGTTAGTATTTGCTACGATTCTCATTGATCAAATTAAGATGAGTCTAACAACAAGGACCAATATAATCGCTTGTTCATAACTTAGATACTATTAGTGTTTCAATTGAAACTATAGAGACAAAATAGAATTTCGGATGAAACCATAGGATGCACACTGAAAATACTAAAATGTTTCAAAAAGTTTCCTGCAATTTTATTACCACCCATTATTTTACTTTTAACACCACATTACCATTAACACTCTTCTATTACATGTTATTAATATTATTGGCATCACATTAATAAATTTAGATTTAATTTTTCAATTGGTACCACACTAATTATTTATAACACCACACATCATCTTCTACATCTAAACCATAATTTCTTAAATCAAAACACACTCTCTCTAATATATATATTTTATACTTTTTATAATACTTTGGTGAAGATTTTGATTATCATTGAACGCTTCACTAGAAGGTAATCAATTTTCTTCTCAATTCTCATGTTCAAATATATGTCATTAACAGAACCATTATACATACACATATATATATACATCTCAATTTGTACCTATATTGTCTAAACTTAGAATTCATTCAATACCTAGAAGGAAATGTTTAATCATTTATCCGAATTGATTGATTAAATACAAATGATTTGATACTCCCTAAAAATTGCCCAATACCTGCAACAAAATATTCAATTTTTATTTATCCGAGTTAGATGATATACACATAATTGATATATTGATTCCTAGAACGGAATTTTGGGGTTTATTTATTCTTTTGATGGGTTTGCAAAACGGTATTAAATGTGTAAGTGAGCTGTGTTTATGGTATCAAATATTTTAAATGTTAAGAACAATATTTTAAAATATTTTGACGTTGCCATGAAGATGAAGACATGCTTATTTTGGAAATTGATTTTGATTTTGTGAAACCATTTTCGATTTTGTAAAAGTAATAATTTTTTTGAATTTTAAAATTTTTATATTTGTAATATACTTTCATTGATATATATTTTAAAAAATAAATTGTGTGAGGTGCTAAAAATTATTAGGTATGGTGACAATAGTAATTTGAATAAAAAATTAAATGGACGTGCCAAAGTAAAATAGTGAGTGCCAATATAATTCCCAAAATTTCATGTTATTTTCAACTAAAATACTATTTTAGTCCCCATAGTTCTATTTGTAATAATATTTGTCACCAAATTTTAGAAACATAACAGATTTGGTCATAATAATTTCAAAAGGTAACAAATGTGATCCTTTTTATTGTTTTTTTCTCATATTGAAAATACTAAATTACTCAAAATAGATATTCCATTTGTCTTGTGACCAAAATGGAAAGCAACATAAAATAAAATAAAATTGCCAATAAAAGAAAGACAAAATTATTGGAGAAAAAATTAAAAATGCCTAATAAAGAACAAGTCATGTGCTTTACAATATGAAAATCTCTTGGGCTTTTTGGTTTATACGCCAGTTGCGGCAAATGAATTTAAAGTAATTTATGGGCTAGATTATTTACTTACACTGTAGAAAGAATAATATATGGCTAATTTTTTTTTTTATCTTCAATCTCATTACTTCTCATTTCTTCCACAAAATTAACTAAAATATCATACTTTCTAACTTTCACAACAAAATAATATGAATATAAATTTAATATAAAATAATATATAAATTGTTTATTGCAATTTAGACTATAACTGTGTAAAGTATTAATTCAAAATTTTATTCAATTCTATAAATATAGATAATAGCATGAAAAATAGAGATAAGTATTTAAAAATTTTGTCCAAACAGTATTTTACTAAAAAATATTTAAAGTTATTGCTAGACAATAAATCACGAAATGTTATTCTTGTGAAAAAACAATAACAATATTATATTATATAAATAGTAGAGTAAGTGAAAATTTTAAAATTGATAATTCTTCAGGTAGAGCTTTTACATAAATAAAAATTTGTTAAAATTTGGCTAGTGCTACAAAAAAAATGGAAGAACATGATACATCCTCCACCATAGTGAAAGAATAGATAGATAAAGAAATAATTAGAAGATGATGATAATTCTTGTGGAGATGTATTTTGATCTTGAGAAACGATTGTCCATCCAATAAATTTAATCGATTTTTCTATTAGCTGATATGGCAAAATAAATATTTGGATGTTATAGTTTCTAAGTGTATTCTATTGATGAATGTATTAAAATTTTGTTGTCGTGCCAGCAAGTAACGTAATCGAATAAATTTTTTTCATGGGGATGGCATTGCTTTTTGTTGTTAATTAGTTATTATTAACTAAAGAGTAGTTAATTGGTGATAATGATACGCCAACACTTGTGTGCTTAATTTTCGTTAAATATGGTAATATGATGCTTTTGCACCAATCACAATTTAAAATTCTTCATCTAACAACAAAATACGTCTAATACATTATTTTCATAAATAATATGAATAAGTTTTTTTTCGTTTGGTAGAAATTCTATTTGATTCTGATAGTTTCAATTGGATCACTAATAGTCCCCAAATCTTCCATAAGCGATGATTTTGGTCCCGACTTTTATAAAAGTTGAGATTATTTTGATCAACTCCACTGTTAAAAGCAGGGAATATAAAGATGATTCGCATGGTTATAATTATGATCATATAATACGTGCGTGTCAACATTCTGGAAAAAGGCTATTTTGATAAGCAAATTAATGCAAACACCCCACAAATAGTGGTTGTAGCACCAAACAAATATTTTTATTATTTTCTCGATGGGATGTAAGTTAAAACATGTATTTAACCAATAAATTTAAGACAAAAGTTGAAATAATTTTGACACTTTTCCTAAGCTGCCGACACTTTTAACCCAAAGCTATGGCACTCGTAGGCTCGGGACCAGGCTCGGATACACATGCCCCACTTTCTCTAACAGTTTGTTGCTCTCTCTCTCTCTCTCTCTCTCTTTCAATCTCTCCCCATCCAGCTAGCCTCCACCAAGCATGCTTAACTGGTTGTACAAAGGTTTATCATAAATCATCTGTTTTCGCATTTCAGTACACACAATTAGAGAGCAATTAGTTATTCACTTCACTTCTCTACCTCTGTTTCTCATTCTTCATAAACAGAGCATTAGTCAAATTCCATTCTTTTTCTCAATTCACCCTAAATTCTCTCTTTATTTTTCAAATTTTCTATTTTTTAGCTTTTTTTTGTATCTGGGTTTTGTGTATATTCCTCTGAAACTTGTTAATTAATTCAATTCTCTCTCTCATCCTTCAAAAACAGAGTACTTGACAAAGAACCCATCTCCACCTTCTCTTGTTCAGCCAATTCACCAACAATTCATCAATTTCTCCTTTAAATTATCTTAAGTTTACTATTTATTCAGTTTAATTCATATGAAATTAGCCTCTGTTTGAGCTTAATTTTTTGCTTCAAATTTCAGCTTTAATTACCCAATCACCTATTCTGTTCCGAGCATTAGACTAAGAACCCATCTGCACCTCTCCAATTCAACGATAATTCATAAAATTCTCCATCAAATTATCTTAAATTTCAAATTATTAGTGTCTATTTGAGCTTGTTTTGCTTCAGATTTCAGAATTTAATAGAAAAACTACCTACTCTGTTTTTCCCGAAAAATGATGCACACAAAATCAGAATCCGATATTACAAGCCTAGCCCCATCATCCCCCTCAAGATCCCCGAAAAGGCCGATCGCGTACTACGTACAGAGCCCCTCGCGGGACTCCCACGATGGCGACAAGTCATCGTCTCTGCAACCGACACCCAACTCCAACACCCCGATGGACTCGCCCTTGCACCCGTCCCACACGTCCCACTCCCGGAACTCGTCGTCCACGCGATTCTCGGGGATTTTCCATTCATCATCTGGGAGGAAGAAGCGGAACGAGAAGGGGTGGCCGGAGTGTAATGTGATCATGGAGGAGGGGAAGTACGATGGGTACGACGATGACGTGGCGTTTACCCGAAGGTTCCAAGCTGTGCTGGGGTTTTTGGGGTTTGTTTTGCTGTTTACTGTGTTTTGCCTGATTATTTGGGGGGCTGCTAGGCCTTTCAAAGCTCAAGTTACTGTCAAGGTTTGCATAAATTTCACTCTGTTATTTTTCTACTCTAAAATCTTGTCACTAAAATTTTGCTATGTTTTGATGAATTTGTTATTTCAGTGCTGAATTTTAGGAAGATGCCAAATTAGTAGAGTTGATTAAATTAATGGTCCCATAGTTTCAATCAAAATTGGCCTTTTTATAATACTAAAATACTTTTTTTTTTTCATAGCGTATCTAGTGAAACATATTACTATGTTGAATTAAATCCATTAGTACTTTATTTAACAATCAATAAATGGGTAAGTGAGGCAATTTCATTATGAATCATATGTCTGTTTATTAAATTAGATCATGAAATAAGAAAATGAATTGGAATGTCAATTATTAGATATGGGTCCTTTTGCAAGCCTGGACTTGGCTTGTTGAGTTCACTATTATTGTACCCTATTAAATACAATCTAACATGCCTTTCATCAGAAATTAATTTGCTCTCATTTTCGCCAGTTACAATTATTATTATTATTATTATTGGAATACTCTTTTCACTTTGTGGTGCATAATTTTGATCTTTCAGAGCTTAACGGTGGATGATTTTTATGTCGGTTCTGGTACTGATGATACTGGTGTCCCTACGAACATGTTTACTCTGAACGCCTCGTTAAGGATCAGCGTTTACAATCCAGCTACATTTTTCGGCATCCATGTCAGCTCAAGTCCGATCAATCTACTCTACTCGGACATTTCTGTCGCTACGGGGCAGGTATAATCTATGACCTTGTTCGATATTCTAGTTTTCCCCTAATTAAAGAAACACAGCAAATGGGAAAGTATAGTACATTAGCAGCATAGGTTTTGGATTTGTTACTTGTTATGGTTTATAGGTTGCCATTTAAATTAGGTGTAATGCTTACGTTCGAAAATTATCAGGTTATAAACATGTATCTGAGAAATGCAGTCCAAACTGAAAAAAATAATAATATATATATACACAGCCATTGCCCAAAACCATGCTCAATTCAATGTTACATATGCAGCTGAAGAAACATTACCAGCCAAGAAAGAGCCACCGGATTCTGTTGGTGAATTTGGAAGGGACTAAAGTACCCGTATATGGGGCCGGATCAGGCCTATCACCCTCCAACAACAATGCCGTTCAGGTCCCGTTAACGCTGCAATTTGAAGCACGGGCACGAAGCTATGTGGTCGGTAGCTTGGTGAAGACGAAGCATAAAGTTCATATATCTTGCTCTCTGGTTATCGACTCAACTCGCACAAAGCCTATCAAGTTCAAACAAGATACCTGCACTTACTACTAGGTTACTCGCTTCGATAGATTCACATTTATCTCGTTGTCTACCGTATCGCTTGATACACGCAGGGTAATATCCAAAACATGTTAAAAGCTTGCCTTATTCTGTAATGCTACCACAAATAAATGTCCGTTTGTATTTATATATCCACACATAGTGATTGTGTTTTGATTGAGGAGTATGTAACCAATGATATGATTGTAGAATAAATTCTTTAATTTTACGCGGAAGTATTGCTGCACAAAATCGTCAAAATTTCATAGCTCGAGAGAACACACTATTTCCCATTCAAATCAACAAATTACTTCATGAAGTGAACCCATCGTATTGTTGTAAGGTTTTGGAAATTTGTATAAATTTTTTGCAAATAAATAATATTATTAGTTTCCCTTTATGATATTATTTATTTGTAGTATTGCATCTTTCTCGTAGTCGTGGCATATTTCCCAAGGTCGTAGGAATCCATTTCTATTTTCTTCTAAGCACGAAGTGGAGAAAGAGAAAATTGGGGTTTTCTATATTTTTCCTTGAATCATCTAGTTCTGCTCACTCCCCAAACCTCAAACCTAGATATTCGGATCTCTCGTTTCGACGGGGACATTTTATTGTAAGTTTTCCTAATTTATTTTCTTGTTTGTTCTACCTCAATTTGTATGTCATTTTAACTCGTGAAATTAAAGTAGCACAACTTCTTCTTGACGACTTGTAGAACATCTTTTTGTCTAGGTTCGAGATCATCTAAGACTCATAGATAGATCAATCCTGAGGCGCAAGGGCTTTTGGGGAAAACTTTCTAGATATCTTCGAGGTTTTTAGGAGGTTTAGTAGGCATGGGTAGATTGTGAATAGCAATTTATACATCGAGAGTATGGGTGTGTCATTACGTATTCGTGCATATTTTCCTTGTATATATATATATATATATATATATATATATATATTCATAAGTGATATTATGAATGGTTATTGATGAAATATATTCGTAGTGAATTGTAATATTATATTGCTCAATCTAATATCATAATATTATTGTATCAACATCGTGGTATTGATATGTTTTGCTTCCCAATATTATCATAACATCTTCGTAACATTGTCGTAGTATCAACAATGTATTACCAACATTATTATCATGGCACAATTCGCAGCATTGATATATGATTATGTTCATTATATCACGATATTCGTAGTCGTTGAAATCGTAATCGAGGACATTTCTTGAAATTCATAGATTTTTCGTGACAAAATTTATGGGACAACATTATTGTTCTTATTCAGGGTATATTCATAGATTCGAAGGATATAAAGGGCATGCTTATCGTAGAAATAAAAGTATAACCATTCATGAAATTTCGAAAAGCATGAATATCATGAAATCATTGCATCGTGGTAATTTATCATAACATTGGCATTAATGGAAAATTGAGTCATTTTCTATTTCTTTTCGGGACACATAGTATCGATTTTATAAAATTCGTAGAAAGCAATGAGGTTATACAACCTTATCATGAAAGTCGGAAAATCAGATCTGTGATATTTCCATTGGTCGTGTTACATTGGTGGCGAATTAATGAAGGCTAGGTTGGATCATACTCGGTGGTGGACCATAATATTTTCGACAAATTGTAGAGATACTAGTCTCACTTTTGATTTGAATCGTAGTCATAGTCGTAGTGTTCGTCGGTAGTATGTATTCATTCTTATACACAAGTATTTACATGTTTACATCCGTAGCATTCATTGTTCATTCATGATTATCGTTGATAGTATGATCATTTATTTATTTTCAAAGCACGTTTATACTTTATTTTATTGTTGCATGTACATAGTTATCGATACCTCATAATCTCATGCTTAAATTGTTGATTGATATACTCAAAGATGGCATTAGTGGTTATTTATAGTCGCAGCCTCAGATGTACATGTTTATTTTATTGTCAAAGTTGTAGCAAAGTTGGTTATATATATTTATTTTGTCAAGCATTTAGTTTGATATTTTATTTTGTGCAGTGTTGGCACTGACCTTACTACTTCTTTATTTTGTATAGCATTGACGCCGATATTTCTATTTTTTCTTTCTACTGCGTATATGTATATAAATTGAAGGTGAATTTTCACTTTAAGATGTTGTAGTTATTATTGGAATGATACATGCATATTTCAGATTTTATTGTATATTGAGCTCGTGGGAATGTTCACATACTTTTGTTTCTATTTTCATATTCAATTATCATTGAATATGATTTTGGTTACTTTATTTCTTTTGCCACATAATGCTCCCGAATTTTTTTGCCACACAATGCTCCCGAATTTTTTTGGAAAAATTCGGAGCGCGACAATTATACATGTAATGCCCACACAATTAACATCAAAATCGCAAAAATCATCTTTCTTCTACGGTCAAGAAGATACAACCAACAAACACTAAGAAACCAAGAATATATAAAATTTTGAGCACTAAATACAACCCTTGTCAATGATATACATTTAAGGAAATGCTTAAATTACGGAATCGAGAGAAGTTCACACCGAAAAAGTACGAACTTAAGAAGAAAATTAAAAAAGGAAATGCGTTTTTTTGACGCACATATAGTACAAATTGGAGATCATAAACAATCCTTAAACAAGCGCCCGCCATACCACTGCACAATGAATAGGTTATGCTGATGATGATAGTATCTGTAATCCAAGCAACAGGGCAGCTATTCTTAGCATTCACACCCTGTAGATCTCTGCTGCCGAGATCCACCAGCGACATCAATGGTGTCAGGAAGGTATCTTCACAATTCGGGAAAAAAGCAAAACAGACTATAAATTAGTATTCCAAAACAGAAGCATGCACGCAGAATTTAGAAGAAAGGTCATGATTGCGTAGGCTTTGCATTGAACAAAAGTATATCAATATATCCGCATTAATATGTCGATGAGTGGGGGAGTAAACATTGAGTCATTGACTTTGTTGAAGAATCTAAAGTCACTTCACGCTGAAGTGGTATTATGCTCCAATCAGATTGATCAATAACCAGATGGTTGTTCGCTAATTAGAATGTGTACATGTCCGTGTGTCGGGCTCCCCATTATACAAGATAATTTCTCACGTATGTGGATACTATGTGATAAATAACAATACTCACAGTTCTTCTTCAGGCTCATTCTTGAGAGCATTTTGGGCTATACACAGGAAGGCAGCTTCTACATTGAAACCGTCCTTAGCAGAAGTCTCAAAGTAAGGAATGTTTCCCTTAGAGGCACACCATGCACGTGCTTTCTTCTCGGAAACCTAAAACCAAAAGGAAAAAAATGAAAACAAATGCAGCACCAACACTCTCAGCTAAAGATGACCACCAAGAAAGAACCAATTTTCCATTTAGGGAAAAAAATCAGTGGTTTGGTACTTTTTATCATCAATGCTAATTGCTTATTTCTCACATATATGTAAAATAAGATATCTCGCATGGACCCTAGAAAGGAAACAAAAAAAAAAACTCTTACCACCCGACTATTACCACCGTCAACATCTATCTTGTTGCCCAATACGACAAACGGAAAGTTTTCTGGATCAGATGGGCTAGCCTGAATGTAAAAAAAAATGTGAAGGAAAAATCCAAAGGAGGAGTTGATCAATTATTGGATCAGAAAAATCTGGAATCATTTCAGAGCCAATTGAATAAAAAAAAGTACCTGAACCAGGAACTCCTCCCGCCAGTTGTTGAGATGTTCGAATGATTTCATAACATTGACATCATGCACGAGGACACAGCAGTCAGCCCCACGATAGAACGCCACGCCTAGGCTTTGGAACCGTTCTTGTCCCGCTGTATCCCATATCTACGAAAACAGGAAAGATCAAGCTTAACATAATTAATGAGCGAATTCATCCTAATGTTTACTTCTGTAACTGTATAAATATGGATCACCAGCATAAGTTTCAGGCCCTTTGAGCACAAAATAAAAATACATCTTTGTGATTATCCTTAACAGCCGCTTAGGCTTAGTTTGGGAATGTTGTTACTTTTCAAAATCTGCTTTTAAAAGTTGATTCTAAAAACGGATATAATCCTAGTGCTTGGTAAATAAATTGTAAAAGTTGTTTTGATAAGTAATGTAGTGTTTGGTAAAATAGTTTTTTTGTTGTAAAAAGAAAAAAATAGGTATGCGTGCAGAATGAAGTCACTATAATTAAGGTTATTTTAGTAATGAATGATAGGAAAAACAAAAGCAACTTTTGAAAGCACCCCTAAGGTTGATTCTAAAAGCACACTTAGAAAAGCAGAACCATATTATCAAAACAACTGCTTTAATCTTTAACAAACACTTCTTGGTACAATTTCCAAAAATACAAGCAGAAACAGGTGAAAAAAAAAGAAAAAGCAATCCCAAACTGGACCTTAGTCCCTACAGAAAAAACATTTCAAGAGTAATGGTTCGGATTAATAGGAATTGCATAGTCACTTCAACCATTTTGCAACTCAAGTACAGGTATACAAACAATGGCCCAAGTTCTCACCTGCAATGTGAACAACCTGTCCTCAAATTGAACTTCTTTTGTCAAGAAGTCAGCTCCAATTGTTGCTTTGTACTGATTGCTAAACTTGCGATTCACATACCTGTAGACAAGAATCAATATTATCATCTGCCATTATATCCAGATTCAGCTAAAGCATCAAACATCAAAACTTAAGATTGTAATCAGATAACATACTGGTTCATCAGAGAAGTTTTCCCAACCCTACCAAAACAAATGAAAGACGAGTGCCACGTTAGAAGTGAAAAACAAATTGACAAAACAGACTTTTATAACAGGTAGATAAGATATCTAAAATAACATTGGCAATACACACCCATTGGACTAAGGCAAAACAATTGGGCATCACTCAAACTTGATCCACAGAAACTGAGTTTGGGATTGCTTTCTGAAGGTTGCTTTTCTTTAATGAAAAGCAAGTGGCGGTATTTGGTAAAAGAAAAAGTAACTGCTTTACATCATATGCTTCTGCTTCTTATAGGCTGCTTTTAAGAGTTGAATATGCTTCTATATCATTAATTACAAGAATTCCCAAAAAAAATACTACGTTCGTTCTCAATACATATCTACTTGTGCTTTTCTGCAATAGAAATGTCACTTTATCAAATTTTTACCGAACGCACTACTTTTAAAAGCAACCTTCAAAGCTATAAGAGGATACTCGCTTTTAGAACTAACTCTTGAGAGCAGATTTAGAATCCCCTTCTCTGCAACTAGAGTTTTCATCAAATTATAGTTTAGGGTAAAGTTCATTTTGACCCCTACTCTTTGGGGCTTATTTCAATTTGCCCTCTATACTTTTATTTTTTAAAATTTGTCCCCCTATCGTTTCATTTTTGTTTCAATTTGCCCAGTATCTTTTCAATTTACCCCTTATAATTTTAGTCTCTTTTCAAAATTTTCCTATATTTTTTCCTATTTCAATTTACCTCTATAATTATAAAAATTTTCTATTATAATATAATAAGTTATTGAAATAACAAAAATAATTTCTTGAAAGAGTTTTGACAAAAAAAGTGATCATTTACATGTCATATATCCCTTTTAATTATCTTTTAAATATATTATTTAGTCAATTTACCTATATAATTAAATATTTATGATAAGTTAAAAAGATGCATTTTTATTTATCATTTTGTTCCTAATTAATCTACTTACATACCAATATTTTTTTTAAAAAATGATAGTATTATTTCTATAAGATATGTATAATTAAAGTTAAATTTATTAATGATAGGAGTAAGTTGAAATGGGCCAAAAAAATTGGAGTATATTAGCAAGAGACTAAAAGTATATGGGGGTAAATTGAAAGATATGGGACAAATTGAAACGAGATTAAAACGATAAGGACCAAATTGAAACAAATGAAAGGATAAATGACAAATTGAAACGAAACTCAAAGGATAAGGTATAAAATGAACTTTACCCTATAATTTATATGAAAATTAGATGAATGAAATCGAGCCATTTTAATATTTCAACATAGCGAGACAAAATGTAAGGAAACAATGATGCTATATAAACATGTAAATCATGCAAAACTATCATAAAACATTTTCCACATCCAATACTACATCTACACAAGGTTAAATCTAGAAAATATTACTTTCCAAAAAGCATAGGAAAAAACTAAAATTACAACAATTATTCCTAAAAGTTAAGAAAACAATAATTTTGTAAAAACATTCTCGTATTTCACATCGAATTCTACATAAAAACGTATCATAAATCTGAAAAAGGTTTGCTTTTCTAATATCATTGGAAAAAACAAGTATCACAACAAGTACATTCCCAACATCGTACGGCAGAGAGATCAATAGCAGCAAATAAACCATTCTAGTTCTTTTCTTCAGAACTAGAATTTTCATCAAGTGATAAATGAAAGTAAAATGAATGAAATTGAGCTACTTAAATTCAATACATTGAGACACAAATTTCGGGAAAAATAATGCCACATTAATATCTAATTCATATTCTAAGTCAATTCTACTTCAACATATAAGATTAAATTTGAAAAAGGTTCACTTTTCTAATATCATTAAAAAAACAAATAGTAACAACAATACAGAATACAATATAGAAGAGCATTCCCACCAGCCGTTTTCATTCAATTTCTACATCTCACCAGCTAGAAACACATTTCTCATGCTAGAAATCTACATTTATTAATTGCCCACACCAATCTTTCAATAAAACCAGTAAAAAAATTTTAAATAATCATATAATGAAATACAAAAATATGTTCTTCTGAATCTTCACCAGCATTATCATTTTTGTAAAAAAAAAAAGATTTTTTAATAGAGAAATTGCGAATAGTTTTCCATTAAGAAACTTACTAAGCATTTCTAGAAAGTTTTCTAAAAACACAGAAAAATGCAAAGACTGATGTGTAACATTTCTCATCTAAGAAATCAAATGAGAGAAATCATGCCTTTAAAAACACCATTATGAATGCTCTTAAACCATATTCCAAATCCAATTCTACTACCACACAAAGTATTAAATCTGAAAAAGGTTCACTTTTTTAATAACATTGGAAATACAAAAACTTACAACAATACAAAAATACAATATAAACGTTTAAATTATTCCACATCTAATTCTAATCCTACCCAAACGATTAAATCTAAAAAAAGGTTCACTTTTCTAATAACAAAAAAAAAATTACAACAATTACAGTCAAAATATCCTGAGATCAATAGTAACATCAACGGTGATGATTTAATCTTAGCATCTAAACGGACGGAGGCGATTAAGGGGAAAACTCACCCGCTGTCGCCGAGGATGATCACCTTCAAGAGCACACGCCGCCGAGAAGCCATCAATTGACGGATCAGATAAAATAATAATAATAAAATAAATAAAATATAAATTTGAAAAATATGAGAAAAAGAGATAAATGGAGATGGGGATGAGGGGGATGTTAATTTTCTCTCTCCTCTCTCCGCAGAGAATGCAGTCAAATCTACCAATCAAACCCACCAAATTTTCTAGCCATACGATTTATTTATTTATTCGTAAGGACTCTCGTATATTTAAAATCAATTCAATTTTTTTACCAGTTCATATAACAATTAAAATTTTTAAATAAGATTGATTTTGTATATACTAAGATTTATTTTATCACATCGGCAAGTAAAAAAATCAGAAAGATATTATAGTTGAATATAGCATCACTATTTATTTATTGGTTTACTATTTTTTTTATAATTTTTAATCGCAACAAGTGTAGCAAATTACACTCACCACCTAGACATCTGGATAATTACAATGAACCCCTCGTCTTCTGAAAATTACAGTGATGTTACCCACCTTTAAGTGTGTTACGGTGATCACCCTTCGATTAACAATAATAGGTGCGTGTTCCACGTGGCACACATATGCCCAATTTACCCAAATTGGGAATTTTGTTTCTAAATATCTTTTCTGGCAAGACTAGTGATTTTTTTATTTTTCTGTAATTATGTTATTAGACTTATTTTATTTTCTATTCAAGTGACTTGTGATTATATGGTCACGTTCAACTTCAACATGATAGTAAATCGTTAGATTTGTCGCAATCCTGACCTAATTCACTTGATTCTTGTGTGGGTGTATAGCAATGTTATTAATTATTGCTCTTACTTTTGCTTTTATAAATTTTTTAGCTGCTAATGTGATATTCTCATTCTATCACTGTCCTTGCACCGCTATTTGGTGATTTAGATCCTTCCTTACTGTAAATTGATATTGCATAACCACAATTTTCAATAAATATTATTATACACTAAGTATTTGTTTTGTTACAGTTTTAAGCAAATGACTTAGCTTAATTATAATTTTAAAAAATTGATAAATTCAGCTTAAATTTTTTAGCTTATTTAAGCCAAAATAGTATGTAATCTCTCAACTTAAAAATTGTGTAGATAAATACTATTTATTTGCTAAGTAAATAAACTGAAGAATTGGAAATTATAAGATGCAACCACACACAATCGTAGTTAAAATTATTTTTTTCCTATGATAGTAAGGATTCATTATATGATTAATACTTATATTATCTTTGTGGATTTTTATAGAAGTACAAATATAATTACCAAACTTCGTTTTGTTTTATTTCCTTTCGAGAAATTAAACAAAATAGTTTATAAAGTTAAATCACTTTATTACTTAGGTTAAATCCCTCCCAACATATTTTCAGAGCGAGTGGAAAAATTGCTCCACCGAGTTATCTCTCTCTCTCTCTCTCTCCCCAACAAAACCAAACAGTTGAAATTTCCTCACTCTCGCTTACGCTTACAGAGAGAGAGAGAGAGCGACGCATATCCATATATATATATATATATATAATTACACATATGTACATACATACATCGCTTGTAAACCTAACGGTCTTTGGCTTCTAATTCCAAAAAGCTCAACTCATTGATGCGAATTTGATGCGATCGGTGGAGATGATACACACAACGACCAGTTTGGTAGTTCTGGAATCTGATTCTTGTGAATGGGGCATTGATATCGTGTATTTGTGTATGTATGTATAGATTGATCCGTTTAGGTGTTGAAGATGAGCGCGGAGAGGAAGACGGTGGCGTTCCGGGACCTGGTAGAGGAGGCGAAGAAGCGGATTGTCGTTCTCATCATATGCGTGATCGGATTGTCGTATCTCATGTCGTGTAAGTTCGATTGGATTGAAATTCTCTTATCTATTGAATTATGTTTATGCTTATGCATTTGTAGTTGTATTGGCTAAACATTGTTGAGTGTATATATGCTTGGCTGATTGAGCGGGCTCAGGCCCTTTACAGGCTATGATGGTCGGGATAATTAGCACAATGCCTAGTATCCATCATTTACTGGCTAGGACTAATGAGCTATGTGATTGTGACTTGTACTATGAAAAAAAGAAAATTAAACCCGATACAATGTGCTGAAACAATACATCCTAAATGCTTGAAAGTTAGTGCGAAATTTTGAAATAAAAACATGGTAGAGGCTTGAAAAGTTGAAGAGGGATGATTACCTGTCCTGGGGCTTGTGAGAAGAGGGGAGAAAGAAGGGAAGAAAGAGAGAGAGACGAGGAATAACGTGCTCTTCAGTCCTAAAACAATGGATCGATAAGTTCTTGTCAATAAGCATGTGACATGGTAGAAACGTTAAACTAAAAGCCCATACAAAATGAGAACCTGAAGAGGGCAAAGGGAGTGGAGAAGAGGGTAAAGATTATGATGGGGTAATTAACCACTTGTCAACGTGGAGTGGCGGTTGAGATTTGTTATTACTTTTTTACCATGTTAGTTGAACTCACATTATGTAGGAACACTCAGCAATCTGAAATTTTATTTGGGTACTTGAGAGACATAAAAGGCTTCACTTTCATTGTTGTGCGAGAATGTGCTCTACATGCAGAACAATTATGAAATAATGGAAAGATAGTGCCTTTATGTGTCCTCATTTTTTTGGGGGAGGGGGGCTTCTCTGAAGGATTAATGATAACAAGTCTCAAGCGAGGGAACCCATGGACCTAATGCACGTTCTCGACCTCTTGAACCCATCTGTGGAATCGAACCCACAACCACGTGGTCAAAAGCCACGCGCTCTACCTGCTGAGCTAAGATGCTTTGTTAATTGTGTTCTCTTTAGTAATTCATATGCTGGAAAAGCATTGTTTGGCGTGCTTTAATATGCTTTCTCGGATACAGCAGAAAACCATTGATCGGAGTGGGAAAAAAAATTAATTCTGGAATTTGTTCTGCTGATGCTTCCCTTTTGAATAGCTTTCATTTCTTTTCCGTATTAAGATGCTTTGCCAGCCATGTTACATTTGGAAAATTCTACCATTTAATTGTCCCCCATATTGAACACATCATTGATATCAAATGCCGTGATTCTGTATGATGGTTTGAGTTAAAAATAAAAGGAAATAAAAGATAATGATTTATGAGCTAGGATTCGGAATTACCAACCCCCTCCTCTTTCTCCTTCTCCCACCAAAAAAAAAGGAAAAAAGATATAAAGTAATAATAAAGTTAAAAAATGCAATATTTGGTATCAGGTTGTTGCACTCTTTTAACTGGTCTGCTAGGAGAAATTCCTTTTCCTTTGGGTTTGAATTGAATGAAGTATTCTGCTGGCTGATTTGTAATTAGACCTTTTTTTTTTTGTCCAATTTTTTAATCTCTGTTGTTTACTTTGATAGTTCTTCTGGATTTTCTATACTATGAAGGGGTAATGCCTCCTTCATGTAGTTAAGGATGCATGTGTCGAATTAGCATCTGTTGTCCAGGCTGTTGCGTATATTTTGGTCTTTCATAGTCATAATTTCTTACTTAAATGTGTATTAGATTTGTTTGATTCCCTCCATTATAGTTATTTATATCATCATCATCACATTTGTGCCTCGTATTGTAATCACTTGTGTCTAACTAAAGCTATCCTGTTATCAGTGACAAGCTCCTCAGTGTGGGTCAATTTGCCAGCTGCTGCTTTGTTGATAGTTATCCTCCGTTATTTTTCTCTTGATTTTGAAATGCGGCAGAAAGCTGCTGTGTACAATAAGAAACCAATCTCTGCAAATATTTACTCTGAAAAGAAATCCTCCGAGGGTTCGAAAGCTGTAATTGCAAAGTCCGACTGGAGAAGGAAAGTGAATTCCCCTATTGTCGAAGATGCAATTAATCATTTTACAAGACATCTTGTTTCTGAGTGGGTGACAGATCTTTGGTACTCTCGTTTAACTCCAGATAAGCAAGGACCGGAGGAATTGGTTATGATAATTAACAGTGTGGTCGGTGAAATTTCTTCACGCATGAGGAATATAAATCTCATTGAGCTGCTTACTAGGTTTTGATATTAAACTTTCCCCCTTAAAAATCCAATCTCATTTTCCCCCCTAAATTGCATTTTTATGAGGTATATACTTGGGGATATGCAGGGATGTAGTTGATCTTTTGTGCACGCATTTGGAGCTTTTCCGTGTAACTCAGGGGAAGGTTGAGAAGCAACAGCCCGAGTCGCTTACTTTTGAACGTCGTGATATGGAACTTAAATATGTACTGGATGCAGAAAATAAGCTTCACCCTGCTCTATTTTCTGCTGAAGCTGAGCATAAGGTTGTTAATAATTTTTTTATCTTCTCGTAATTTTTCTGTCTGTAGTTTTGTGGTATTTATATAAATTGAAAGTTATTCATGACCTTCGCCAAGATTTTCTGATGTGTCTCCCGCACAACAATTTTGTGTGTAATGGTTCAGGTTCTTCAGCATGTGATGGATGGTCTCATATCTTTCACATTCAAGCCTGAGGACTTACAGTGCTCCTTGTTCCGCTATATTGTTAGAGAGCTTCTCGCTTGTACAGTGATTCGGCCAGTATTAAACTTGGCTAACCCAAGGTGGTAATTACTTTTGGTATGCTTTGTGGTTCTATGCATCTTTTCCTGTTCCTTACCTCTTTTTCTGTTTCTTACATTTTCTTGTCAGATTTATAAATGAAAGGATTCAAATTCTAGTCTTGAGCAAGGGTAAGGGATCTAGTACTGAACAAGTGTCATCCCAGCCCAAGTCAAGTGGATCTTCAAGGATTTCGTCAGATCAGTTTGCTCGGTTTGTAGATCCTTCAGGAAAGGGTGTTGAACTTGTGCAATTCAAAAAGGATCAACTTACAGCTGCTGATGACAAATCTACAAAAGTAGATGTCAACGTAACACTGATATCAAAAGATCCATTACTCTCTATGGACACCAGATCTACCCGTTCTTGGAATTCTATGCCATCAAACTCACGAAGTGGGGATGAGAATGTTGTTCAACGACACCACTCCGGAGGAGAATGGGGCGATATGTTGGATGTGATTTCTCGCAGAAAGACTGAAGCTCTTGCTCCAGAGCATTTCGAAAATATGTGGGCCAGAGGAAAAAACTACAAAAACAAGGATGGTTGTCATCATCAAGTTTCGGTGCCAGATACAAAAAACTCTTCACCATTGTGTAAGACAGCGAACTTTTCGAAGCAAAAAGAAAACGGTGGCCCATCCAACAAGAGTTATATTCAAAACAATTCCGTCCTCTCTAAACGGAATGGTCAATTGACAACAGACAAGGTGGTTCCCCAAAAGAATTGGAGAACATCAAGTAAGATTTCCGTAAGTTCATATACTGATGATGATGATGATGATAGCGATGATGTTGAACCAGAGAGTAATAGCTCATATACTAGCGAAGATGAAGAATCTAGCACCATTACTGGTCTTGACTCTCCTGGTACTAAAGTTTGGGATGGTAAAACTAATAGAAATGTATCTGTTTCTCACATCCACCATCCACTTGAATTTGTTGAAGGCCACAACACAAGAAAGGCAGGTAAATCTCATTCTCGTTCGAGATTACATAGATCACAATCTGGGAGAAAAAGGTCTAAATTAAGCAGTAATAAGATAAATGTATGGCATGAAGTTGAAAGAACTACCTTCTTATCCGGAGACGGGCAAGATATACTCAAAACCTCTCAAGGAGATATTAAATCAGAGGAATCTAGCGATGACTTTGAAACAGGGGCATTGGTTAGGGTTCAAGGTGGGGCAACTGCTTCATCTCTGTCCTTACCTTCCGTAGCAGGAACTAATTTTCAGAAGGATTCCTCACTAGCGAATTCCTTTCTGAGGTTAAGATGTGAGGTAATAGCACAACGCTCAACATATATTGGTACCATTGTCAATCTTTAGAGTTGGTGAGACCTTCGAGGATGTAACTCATCTTCTGTTGCAGGTATTGGGTGCAAATATCGTGAAAAGTGGCTCTAGAACATTTGCTGTTTATTCCATATCAGTAACGGATATGAATAACAATAGTTGGTCTATTAAAAGAAGGTGCTGTAAATAGTTCTCTAAAGCGTTCATCTTCTTTCTTATTCATATGATGGGTGCCTTGACTTGTGATGTGTAGCACTGGTTATACTATGGTGCTCAATGAAATGTAACTACCCTGCGCTTTGCTTAAATGTAATCCTCTTAAATTTTATAGGTTTCGGCATTTTGAGGAACTCCATCAGCGTCTTAAGGAGTTTCCGGAGTATAATCTCCACTTGCCACCTAAACATTTTCTATCCACAGGTCTAGATGTGACTGTCATTCAAGAGCGGAGCATATTGCTTGACCAGTATTTGAAGGTCACGCAGTTACTTGAACTTCCTTTCTTGTTCCTTGCATCATTTGTTCTTGTTATTCTCTTCTCCTTGATTTGGTGGTAACACTTGTTGGAGTTATTTTATCCATAAACATGGAATTCATCTAGCTTCTACTTGCCTTACTTTCGCAAATAAGTTATGGAAATAACACTTGTTGGAGTTATTTAATCCATAAACAATCAATTTATCTGCTGGATTTTAAGGCTTGAAAATAAGTCATACTCCGTCGTGTATCTTGCTTTCTACATTTCCCATTCGGAATATGTTATTTTTTCTTGTTTTCTGCTGCTATCAATATTTCTCGCTTATTTCTTTGGTACGACTTCTCAGAAGCTTCTTCAGCTTCCAGTCATTTCAGAGTCAATTGAAGTTTGGGACTTCTTGAGTGTCGATTCCCAGGTTCGCCACTTTTTGTTTTTGTCATTATTTGATTTTGTTCCTTGCTGGGTATGTGAATAGATTCTTCTGATTATTTTCTTTTACATGCCACAGACATATATATTCTCAAATTCCATATCCATTGTTGACACATTATCAGGTGAACATGTTGGTAGCATTTGTAATATATAACAGTGATACCACCGGAGTTGCTATTTTACATTATTGTCTCTTACCATCTTTCAATTATCTAGCTGGCCTTGATGATACACCAAAGCAAAGAAGCAAGGTGGTAGCGGACGTCTTATCCTATCCTAGAGAACAACAAAATGGTGCAAGCAAGAATGTGTTACCAGTGAAGCAAAATTTAGTTGCAGATGGGTCAAAATTGAACACAACAGGTGTAGGTCTTTCTCCGCAGAAAAAGAGTGCTGTGGGATTGGGAAAGCCTCTCGAGGACTCCATTGCTGACAGAAAGTCCACCACTGGGAGTAAAAGCAATGAATTACAAGTATCGTCTCAGACTATTAGTGATGCTGCTTCTGATTCAGCTCTCCCTACTGAGGTTATTATTTTTTTCTACTGAACTCAGCTTTTCTTTGGTGATAAGCCACTGTATGATCACAATGCTATGTGTTACAAATGTTTTCAGTTCTTGAAGTCTCAAACATCTTGTTATTGTGTCATACCGTATCTTGCACTTCTCGTTACTTTTCTTGATGTGTTTCGTCTCTTTGTTCCTTCAATGCAGTGGGTACCCCCAAATTTAAGTATACCCATATTGGATTTGGTTGACGTCATTTTCCAACTTCAGGATGGTGGTTGGATCAGGTATTTTCTCACTATTATTATTATTATTTTAAAAATGTCTTAAATAATACTTTGAATCAAATGAACTCTTTTCAACTATTTTCAGTTTCCCTTATTTTCCTTGATGCATGCTTACCGGTGTGTTGTAGACGGCAAGCTTTTTGGGTGGCCAAGCAAGTATTACAATTGGGAATGGGGGATGCCTTCGATGATTGGTTGATTGAGAAGATCCAGCTTTTGCGTAGGGGAACGGTAGTCGCTTCAGGGATCAACCGGGTTGAACAGGTTATGTTGATGATTTTTATTCATTCTTGTTCAAGTAACATGAGTTCGGAAACTGGCTTTGCTTGCTTGTTTTTAGTGAGCTTATGGCTACAAATAGACAGAAATTTGAGAGGGAGACTTGAGATGGTTTATGAACTTGATAACTGTGCAAGTTGCTGTTTTAATAGAAGTCTGATTTTCCTATGATCATATAGATACTTTGGCCTGATGGAATATTCATAACAAAGCATCCAAAGCGACAACGACCACAATCCTCAGCATCCACTCCGGTAAGCTCACCACATGGCCGACCTCCCACACCCAAGAAAGAAGAGAATATGAACCAATTTGATGAGCAACAACAAAAAGAAGCTGAGCGGCGAGCAAAATTTGTTTATGAACTAATGATTGGTAATATACTTTTCTTACTAACTTCTAGCTTATATAAGAAAATTTTGAAACATTTTCTTAAGTGGAACTTTTGATAATTGGTAAAGAGAATTTCCTTTCTGTACTGCAGATAGGGCACCAGCTGCTATCGTTGGTCTTGTAGGTAGGAAGGAGTATGAAAGATGCGCGAAGGATATCTATTACTTTATTCAGGTAATTTAATCTGCCATCTTAAAACTGGAGACATTGTTGTATCAGAAGTGGGTTACCATTGCTATACAATTATTATGCAAGCATCAAACAGAAAAAATGTATGTTTATTTTCTAGTAACATGCAATGTTGATGCCTGTGTAAACATTTGCAGTCATCTGTATGCTTGAAACTCTTGGCTTTTGACCTCCTCGAGCTGCTGCTTTTGTCGGCCTTTCCGGAGATGGACTGTGTCTTCAAGCAGGTGCATGAACAGAAGGAAAAGTTTGGGGAATTTAAACGTGAGAAGAAAGATGCATAAATTTTTCTTTGTTAAAGAAAAACCAAAGGTATACTTAATTTTTGTCCAAGGTTAATGAAGTTCTGTTTTCTGTTCTTTAATTCAACGAGGTACATAATTTTTTAATGACATACCTTTATGCTGTTTCAGCAACTCAAAATATGATAGTTGAGTCTTTTGGTTTGGAACTAATCTCAGGATATCTGAGATGGGTCTGGTTTGTAATTAGCCTTTTCATTATTGTACATTTCGATAAAGTTACATGTAAATCAACTGTTTTGTTATTCGGCATAGGTTGCTCTTTAATTTTTTCTCATGGTAAAGTTTTGATCTATTGTAAATTGGACAACCATGGATGAATTGGGAAAAGAGTGGGACTCGAATTTGAAATTTATTCGAGTTTTAGCATGTAAATGTAGTATTGATTTTAAATTTGATGTAAAGATTAAGGTATACAAAGCTATTTTGATCCAGAACCATTAGATTAAAATAGATAGGGAATTTTAGCCCCTTGGCCCACAAATTGGAGATAAAGTGACGAACCACATTTTGGAATGCGACCGAAATTTTGTTGTACATTCGACGGCAGATAACAAGTAGAGCCCAATGATATAATATTTAATGTCAGGAATGAGCAAGGTTCACCCCCATTTTCACCAGTACCTATAAAGATGTTCTTTGTGTGGATCATAGATGCTATAAGCTAATCAAGCCTAAACAACTACAAATCAAGGTTAGAGCCAGAGATCCTTTAAAATCCCAAATAACTAGTAATTCTTTTTTTTTTTTTCGGTAGACAGATTCACAAACAAGTAACTAACCTTCCTCGCACATCCAAATAAAAGAAATCGGTGTCAGTTACGTTGATCACATAAGGGCAAGATAATAAGCCAAATTAAATAATGCTTCGACACTGTTTTGCCAACACTTAACAAATCCAAACACGGTTCAATAAACAAAGTCGTGCCTGCTACAAACGGACAACTCAAGTCGACGCTGCAACACCCTTCTTTCTAGGTGCAGCTTCAGTTCCTACACAAATAATAAAACCACCAAATCAGTAACAATGGATGCTTAATCACCAAACACTCTAAACAAAGTAACAAACTATAGATGCATATGTTACGAGAAATGTACGAGATCCTTTTCACCTTCTCTAAAACCGCTCTTGAACCTTCGAGGTACGTTGCGGAGGTACCTCATACGCCCGGTCCCAGTTGTCTTCCTTCGGATTGCCTTCACACTCCAGTTATCTAAATTAACATTTGAATTAGTCAACCCCACAAACACCAAAAGGACGGCGATTATACAAATACATACCCACATGTATACACTTGATATATATACGTTTCAGAGAGAGGAAAGGCAATCACCAGTCCTACAAGCTACTAGAAAAGCAATTATCATTTCTATTTATGTTGTTTGGTTGAACCAAATAAGTGTACATTTTTGTACTTTTCACTTTCAAGAAAAATAAGTCTGATGCAATAAGCAACAAAATTATTATCTATACTTCTCTCAAAAAGCATATTTTTCCCCATTTTACCCTATTCTAACTTCAAACAAATATATTTTTCTCATATTTACAAAACACATCCATGATACTTAATAAGTAGATACAATCACGCAAGCTCATTATTGGGGCACTCCAACTAAATAAGAGGATGGAAGGGGAATGACCACACCAAACCCCATAAAACTAAAAATAGAACTAAGAATGAAGAGTTTCCCCAGTTGAAGAGGCTCACAGTAGCAAAACCTCAATTATAGGGGGGATTGAATAGTATTAAATGTATTACGGGAGGTTCTCATGAGTATATATATGTACAATTCAATGCAAAAGGTTCCCGCATTGTCTAGGGAGATCTGATGTATGCGACCAAACCTTTATTTTAACATCTAAATTTAGTATAGAGGCCTAGTCCTGATACATACATACATACAGAAACATATAAACGTATAATCATTCATACGGTGATACAATAAGCTACAGAGAAGATTCATTTCTACAGTCACACAGACATACAAAAGTATTGTAATTAGTTTTCATGCATAAATAAACTCATAAATGTATAATCTTTCATACAGTAAATTGCATAGAAGATCGATTTCTACAGAGGCAAACAAAAACATACTTATTGTAATTGATATTCATACTGTACACACAAGCACGCATATATCTAATTTTACTATAAAAGTGTGCAGCAACTCCAAAATTTCTCATTCTTTCATACCCAAACTTGCATCTTATGGTGGCAGGGGGGCAAGGGGGAATAGAAGGGGAAAGCCACTAAATTTGCCAATTTTAATAGAGTTTAATTCCAATGGTCAGATCTTTTTCTTTCATGTTTTTTCTTTCCATTTCTTTCATTCAGCCTTGAAAATCAAGTTTGACATGGAAATGTTGCTTCAAAATATCTTGTCTGAGTAATAAACTTGTCAAGTGACAGACCGACTTAAGAATCATAATTATTTACTAAGTAGGAGTGGTTGAAAGAGACTTAATCTTGTAAATAGTTCTAAATAAATAATTATTTTTGGCAAAAAAAAAAACTTTCATTGGTTTTACCGTTTTATTTTGGTTGATTAAGCTGTATTATGAATATGAAAAAATCTAAATCACAGAAAAACAAGTTGAGAAATATTGATATTAAATATATCATGCGTTAAGATGCTATATCTACAAAGATTTCTCAAAAAAGAAATCATACTTTGTGATAATTATAGTGGTGCTTATGTTGTGTGTGATAAAATATGTAGATTGGAAAGCAAAAATTTTGTAGTATAACCTAATGATGGCACATCCTTTTCTTGGTCAATTATCCCATGTGAGCCACCTCGACGGATAACAACCCACCATAAACGTTCATCAGGAGTCCTTACGACTAGTAGCTTTCCACCATCACTCTTTAATGTATTTAACAATTTATTTCTGTCTGATTTTTGGTATACAAATTTATTGTTTAATAGAAAATTCTTTTAATATTACTAACAAATATAAACATGCTTTGCACATAAATTTATAAAATTCTATTTAACAAAAATATTAAATACCTTTTTTTTTTAAATATGTGATTTCCGTCGGCTTGCGCTGTCCGACTAGTCCATAGGGTCCAGTGTCTCGCACCCCCGATAACTCCCAATACGGATCAGGGTTCAGCCTAGCAAGTCAGGAGTTGTGGCACTAAGTGCGGCATATGTGAATCAAACTTCTCATCTCATGCCTGAAATCATAAGTACTAATCATTCGACCATTAGGCCGATTCCTTAGAGTTCACTTATTGTTGTCCTATTGCCTACCGTTTATCGGTTTGGCCTAACCAGTTTTTTTGATATCGAATCCAAATGGAAATTCTTGTAAATTCGAATCGAATCTGAACTAAAAAAATCCAGACCGAACCAAAAAACGAACAGAATCGAATCCGAATATTCATTAAAAATCATCATTAATTTGAACCCGAACCATCATTATCTCATAATTATGTTTTTTTTAATTTAAAATTTAATAATTTCGAATTTCGAATTTAAACACGAAATTATTTAAAAAATCTAAACCCAATTATTTTTACATTTTAAATTCGAATCCGAACCTTCATCTGGAACCGAATCAAATCATTTCGGTTTGAATTTCGCCTCTTGGGGATGCGTTTTGGCCCGGTGCTCCGCTTGCTTGCCATGTCATAGCCCGTATTCCCAAGGAAAATACGTACCCCTCGATAAGTAGAAAATTCGTTTAAGTCCCTCAGTTTTCAAATATTCTTCAAACTTAGCCCACTTCCCGAGATGTCTATTGAAAAAGGACATGATCTACATCCATATAAATAATACGTTATGTGATAAGATCATCGAAATTGATTTACTCCCTAAATATGGAACAATTCGCAAGATCTAATAATCAAGTGAACTAATTTTGTACATACAAATTATGTACATATTAGTATGTGTGCAAATTCTTATTAGTTGAAAAAAAGAATTTGAATCCCGTTTAAATATAGGACTTGGATACGTAATTTACCAAAATTGGTATGTTTCCTAAATCCATTTATTAAAAAGAATCATTTTTTAAATTATTTATCAAAATCAGTAATTTTTAACTTTTTTATATATGAATTATTATTTATCTTTTTTCAATAACAAAAATATATTTTTGCCAAAAAATTAACATATTTTCGTACTGTTCTCTCCATCTATTATTGATATTAAATCTTTATATGTATCGCAACCATTGTGTATAGACAATATTTAATCAACAGTGAGTTCTAAATATAAATATGATAGAATTTTTTTTTCAAGATTGAGTGAAGATATGCACACATTGTTTTGGAAGATCACTGTAACCGAAAGTGGGAAAATAATATGTGAAACGAAAACGAGAGACATTCAATATAGCAGAAATAAGAAGCGATGATATTATAAATAATTGAATAAATAATATATGATTCAACTTAAAAAATAGTTATATATATTCAATAAATTTAAATTAGTTTTATATACTCAATAAATATGTGAAATTACAATGACGTTTACATATTTCAAAATGAAATAGTTGTAATAGTCCTAGAATTATATTAATATTATAGAAAAATGATTAAATATTGTGTGTGTGTATATATATATATATTTTGCGATTTTCCTTTAAGGAAAGATACTTTTTAGGAAGTGATATTCCAATATCAGTACAAGGAAACAAACTCTTTGGTGTCCGAAACGGTTTCCGGGAGAAATGAGACTAAATTTCTAATATCCAACCGAATTTTCAAGTAACTATTGGTTGTGTCACCCTACATGTTGGTAGATGGACTTGATATGTCAATCGGCTACCATAACCCATTCGTATGGTATAGGGTGGATCTCGGGGTTTGGTATGTGGGTCAAAGTTTTAGATCCAACCTAACTCATACTCATATGGTATACTCAAAAACAAATCCAATACGTTGTGGATACTGGTCGAATCCGTTGAATCCTCATTCCACAAGCAGACCAACTATAATAACGGTCAAGTGAATGATTTCTACAAATACTAGAGTGTAGTCTACACAATGTGTGAATTGTGTGCATTATATATATATATATATATATGTATGTATATATGTATATATATATATATATTGTATCATATTAATTATAATTATTTTATAAATTTATTTTAGACAATTTTTTTATACATGATACCTTGTATTTCTTTTTTTTTCCCCCAATTATTCATAACTTTATAAAATATCAGATTCGATAATATTTATACTATGATAATATTTTTATGAAAAATGAATATCTATTTAGGTTAATTTTAGGTACATAAAAATATTATTATGATAATATTTTAAAAAATTAAAGTTAATTAGGATAACATTTTAAAAGTTTATGAAGAATCTTGTTTGGTAGTAATAATTTATAAAAATATTTATTTTCTAGAAATATTTTGATTCTTAAATATAATTTTTATATTTTTTATATGATAAGTTATCTTATAGTTATGCAAAGATATATATGTATATGTTGGGCTTTGCACGAATTTATAGAAAATTTAGTTTTAATAATTTTAGTTATGGTAATTGATATATGTGCACTATAAGTCAATAGTTTCTATTTTGATAAGTTTTATAATTTTTAAATCTTAATTTTATGAGACACGTGTCAAGCAACTGTGCTGGTATAAGATTAGAGCAAATATAGTTGGAGAGGATAATTTTTATATATACTAGAGTACAGCCTGCGCGATGCACATGTTGTATGTATTATGTTCTTTTTAGTATCATTGTAATTTTAATTATTTTATAAAATTAGTTTTGATAAGTATTTTTTGATATGACATCTTGTATTTTTATATTTTTTCAACTATTTATAATTTTATAAAAGATCATATGTAAAATTTATACTATGATAATGTTTTTACTAAAATTTAATATCTATTTATATTAATGTTAGGCATGTGAAAATCTTATTATGATAATATATTTGTTGAACCAAAGAGCAAACTAAGAAGGGGGAAGGGGGTTGAATTGGTTTTATCAGAATTTTATCGAGTTAAAAATTTTTTTCCCTCTTTTTTTTATAAAAGTGTTATAAAGATGATGAATGAGCAAATATTAAGCACAAATATAATGTAAGTAATAAAAGTAAAGTGCTTGAAAGTAAAGAGAGAGTAAGAAGATACGACACCGAGATTTATAGTGATTCGGTAATTTGTTCTGATAATTTATCGGTAGATTCCTACATCTACTTGTTCAAGGTTGAATGCTTTGAGTTCCCTTTGGAATGAAAGATGCCCTTTACACCCCAAAGAATTTGGTTAGATTTTTGGATTCTAACCACTACCGTAACCAAGTAGATTTAATCGATACTACCGGAAAACCTAACCCTTGAGCTACTCGAGATTTTGTTTAAGCTTACACTCACAATCCGAGTGTAATTGCTCTCAAACTACCCAAATCTCACTCAATAAAGTTACCTAGGAAGTTTATAGATTACTTACAAGGTGTACAAAAAGGTTTATAAAATGAAAGTTTTCCTTACAAAATGAGTATACAAGTGTAAGTATAAGGAAGGGAATTAAGGCTTTTTAGTTTTTGCTAGAGCTTTTTATAGCTTATCTCTCTGTTAATATTTGTATTGGATTGTGTTATATCACAATTGAATGAAAATGAACCCTTTTTATAGTTATCTTTGGTGAAGGTAATAACATGGGTAAGGTTGAAGACGATGAACATGATTGATGAATTTTAGCTCTTGCTTATGAATTTTAAACATCAATCAATCCTCAAATTTCTTAGAGTTGTTGAGCAAATAGATGATGAGTTAAAATATGATCAGCTTTGGTGAAGAAAATCATTGCATGGTGTGACAAATTGAACCGACAAACAATCGTAACATTTGAAGCTTGATATATATGCGTTTAGTACTTTGTCCGTATGCCTTAAGTAGGCCGTCTGTAGGGGTGTCCAACATCTAGGCAGCCTCTGGACATGCCTCCGGGTACAGTGAAATGCCTTAGCAAATTTTCAACCCTCTTCATTCTACAACTTTTCTGATGGTCTTTTGAATAGTGGTATCCGTAGGGACAAAAGGTCCAAATAGTGTTCCGAACATGCTCAGAAGTCTTTAACTTTGAAAAACTCCAACCAAATTATTTGAAAAGTGATACAACTTGATTTATTTCCATAAACCATCATTTGAAAATGTCACGCCCCCGGATCCCAAGCACCCGGAACCCGGGGGGTGATATATGATACACAACCCCAAAACCAACATCAACCAAACAAAAACCAATAATAATAACCTGAACAATCACAAATCAACACAAAACTACAATGTAGTCTAAAATCCGGCAGCAAAACCACAGTAAAACTGATATCCATCCATATACAAAACCT
>MKEJ01103161.1:0-11234 GCA_001753735.1 Embelia ribes | reverse complement strand
ATATTTTAGTGTAGATGATGCAAGCACGAAGCCCGATAATTAAATGTAAATACTATGCGCTATGCAAACATGACCTACCATTTGACTTATACGTTCATTTATTCATCTATAAAATGATGCCGAAGAAGTTGCAAATATAGAAAACATAAAAAGCTCAGAGAATGCCAGAAAGAAAGCGCAACAGAGATAAGGAAAGAGAGAAAATTTGAGAGGGAATAGATCCAGTTTGGTTCAAATTTTCAGCTTTTATTTTACATGTTACACCATATTGTAATTTTTTTATTTCTATAAATAAAAGTATACACTGATATTAGTCTCATGTATAAGTTAAAGCGTAAGTTAAATTTATTTTAAAGTAAGACTGAAGTATGTAAATCTTAATTTTTTATTCTGCTTTCTTGTATATTATTATATTTGTTTTATAATATTATTTTAACATATTTAAAAATTTAATGCCAAAGGGTGTGGGATTGCTCTTACAATTTTTCCTCACCCCTAGCTTGCTTTTCGAGCTCCTTGTCCATGGAAAAAAGCTCTCTCTCTCTGAACATGCGTCCCCCCAAAATCCGAACCTTCTTTCCACCACTCTACCCAATACCCACCTGTTCTCTCATGTTCTCAAACAAAACCCACAAACTTTCTACCTTAATCTATTCATCTTCTTCTTGTGCTCTTGCTATAGATTCCGAAACTCAAAAATCTGAACTTTATAGTGAATTTAAAGAGAAACCCAGTAATTTGAGGAAAATCCCAGTAAATTTCAGTGAATATAAGGAAAAGACCATAAATTTTTTGGGCTCAGGGGTGCTAGAATCGAATTTAGAGACTAAAAAGAATAGAAATTTGGGAATTAATAATTTGAATGGGAAGTTGACAGTGAAGTGGTGCTCTGAGAAGTTGAAAAGTTGCGCTTCGAATTTGTCTTTGAATGTGGGGAGGGAAATTCATGGGAGGATAATAAAAATTGGGTTGGAAACAGATATGCATTTATGGGTATCATTGATTAATTTTTATGCTAAATGTGGATGGTTAGATTGTGCGCGTAAGGTGCTTGATGGAATGTCCGAGAGGGATGTTGTGTCTTGGACAGCTCTTATCAGTGGCTTTGTGGCGAAAGGGTACGCGCTTGACGGTGTTTTATTGTTCAGAGAGATGCAGAGGGAAGGTATTACACCCAATGAGTTCACTTTGGCTACCGTTCTAAAGGCTATATCTACGTGCTCGGAATTATATACTGGGAAACAGGTCCATGCATTTGTAGTTAAAGTGGGGGAGTTTTCGGATATTTACATAGGGTCTTCTCTTGTTGATCTTTATACGAAATGTGGGGATATGGATTATGCGAAAAAAGTTTTTGTAAGAATTCCCGAGCATAATGCGGTATCTTGGAATGCTTTGCTTAACGGATATGCCAAAAGGGGTGATACAGAGGAGATGATGAGAATTTTGTGGGATATGAATAAATCGAATATTAAGATTAGCGAGTATAATCTGTCAACAGTGATTGAAGGTTTAGCGAACTCTGGCCATTTGTTTGCGGGTGAAGTTGTACATTGTCTGGCAATTAAGATGGGGTTTGAACTCGATGAATTTGTGAGTTCTACTCTTGTAGATTTGTACTCTAAGTGTGGGATGGCAAGTCATGCACAAAAAGTATTTGAGAGGATTGGAAGTCCCGATATAGTAGCATGGACTTCTATGATTAGTTGTCTTGATCAACAAGGCCAAAAACAGGAAGCATTGAAACTTTTTTGCTTGATGAGGGACGCTAATCTAAGACCAAATCAGTATACCTTTGCTAGCCTAATTAGTGCTGCCGCTGATTTTGACAGGAAAATTTGTAAAAGCATCCATGCTTGTGTATATAAGTATGCGTTTGAAGCAGAAAATGTGGTTTGTAATGCAATGATCACCATGTACATGAAAAATGGATCTATTCATTATGGTCGAATGGTCTTCGATAAAATGGGTGATCGAGACGTGATTTCGTGGAATGCCCTCTTATCGGGATTCCATGGTTGTGAGACTTGTGATCAAGGGCCCAGAATTTTTAGTCAGATGCTTTTGGAAGGTTTTAAGCCTAACTCTTACACATTTATCAGCGTGCTCAGGTGTTGTTCTAGTCTCGGTAATTTCTGTTTTGGAAAACAATTGCATGCTTGTATTATTAAGGGAAGCTTTGATGAAGACGAATTTGTAGGTACCGCTCTCCTTGACATGTATGCTAAATGCGATAAGTTGGAATGTGCAGAATTAGTTTTTGATAGATTGAAATGCAGGGATTTGTTTACATGGACAGTGATTGTTTCTTGTTATGCACAAAATGATCAAGGGGAAAATGCCATTAGATCATTTATAGAAATGCAAAAAGAAGGGTTTAATCCTAACGAGTTCACTCTAGCTAGTTGTTTGAGGGGTTGTGCAGGGATATCTAGCCTTGAAAATGGGCGATTACTCCATTCATTGGCAATTAAATCTGGACGTGTCAGTGATATTTTTGTGGGTAGTTCGGTCGTTGATATGTATGGAAAGTGTGGTTGTATTGAAGATGCTGAGTCTTTTTTCAAGGCCTTAGACTTTCGAGACACCGTGGCATGGAACGCGATCATATGTGGGTACTCACAACATGGGTTTGGATATAAGTCTCTCCAATCATTTAAGGCTATGTTAGATGAAGGTGTATTACCCGACGAAATTACATTCTTGGGAATTCTTTCAGCATGTAGCCACATGGGTTTGATTGAGGAAGGCAAAAAATACTTCGATTCGATGGAGGAAGTGTATGGAGTTGCCCCTTCAGTAGAGCACTATGCATGTATGATTGATATTTATGGTCGGAGAGGTCAATTTGATGAGTTGGACACCTTTATAGAAGATATGAAGATCGAACCTGATGCATTGATTTGGGAGACTGTTCTCGGGGCTTGTAAGATTCATGGAAATTTGGAATTAGGAAAACGAGCAGCAGAGAAAGTGTTTGCACTTGAACCCGAGATCGATTCAAATTATATACTGTTGTCCAATATTTTTGCAGCTAAAGGAAAGTGGGTTGATGTTTCGAAAGTTAGGGCATTAATGTCAAGTCACGGTGTGAAAAAGGAACCTGGTTGTAGTTGGGTTAGTGTAGATAATAAAACCCATGTTTTTCTCTCTCAGGATAATTCACATCCCATGAGGATGGAGATTTGTAAACGGTTGGAGGAACTAGGTGAGAAACTTGACTCTGCTGGGTATTCGCCTGACATGGATTATGTGCTTCATGATATGAGCGACCGAGAGAAAAAGGAAAATCTGTTTCACCATAGTGAAAAGTTGGCTCTAGCTTTTGCCCTTATAAGCCATTCTCCATGTAGAACCATCAGAATTTTCAAGAATTTGCGTATTTGTGGAGACTGCCATGAGTTTATGAAATTAGCTTCAAGAATCACTAATAGGGAAATTGTAGTTCGCGACCTTAAGCGTTTCCATCACTTCCAAGATGGTAACTGTTCATGTGGGGACTATTGGTGATTTAATCCAAAGGCAGAAAGCTTGATAATTGTGAGGACTACTTCTCTACGTTATCATTGTTTATCTCTTTTCTAGAACATCTTAGTCACTGATCGATGTGACCAGCAAATGTCACTCACGAATTTGTCTAATATTACTGTAGAATAAAGCGAATTGGGCAGTTTCTCTCTACGGGGATGAACTATTTATTCTTCATGGCTCTGGGCTTCCACTTTGAAAAAGACCAGCATCTCATTTCTGGAAGGTCTTCTAAAGTTTCATACTGAAGCCTGAGGTACCGTATGCACTATATATATGCGTCCCTTTTTGTATTTTCTAGAATTTTCTCAGTTAAAATGTCCTTGCTACTGCTCGTTTAACTAATCCAATGGAATTTTCTGAGTTAAACGTACAGTATTCGCATTTGGGAGCATGCAGTGGATGAATATAGAGAAATGGTATCCAGGATTCCCTTTTTTTATTTTTTCCTTCTCTTCTACTGGTTGCGTAAATTACTTTTGCTATAATCATATACTGAAAAGTTTATTCAATGTTGACGGTGAAGGATTATGATAGTGCTTTGGATTTGGATTTGGACGCTGGAAAAGATTGTGCTTCAGTGCCTTGCCTTCTATCAGGTTTTATCCACAAGTCCAATTTTCTTTGGCTGTGTAAAACTAGTGTTTTTGGTTGATAAATTAATTGGTTGTCAGTCACCAGTTATTTATGTTTCCTTTTGAACTTCTGTAAACTCTCTTGCAGAAAGAAATTGCTTACAACTGCTTCAGAAATCAGCAGTGAGTTCTGTTGGTTCGACATTGATGGAGATATTAATCCTCTTCTTAAGGTAATACTTGTTCAAAATTATATTTTCCCAGGGTGATAATTTGGTTCATATATTTCTCGAAATTTCTAAACTGCTTCTACTTTAAGAGCAATATCGTGGTCCCAGTTTATTTCTTCTTTTAGAAAACATAGCAACTTGATATGCATCGGTTCAGATGGGCGTTTTCAAGTTTTTTGGATTTCTATTGCATGGTTTTGGTGCGTAGATGTGGATGAACTGTCCGTATTTGGAGACTATACGGGAAATAGGACATGATCTTTTCAATTAGAAACAAAGTGATAAGATACATATGTTTTCCTCTACATATGTAATTAATTGAAAAATCACTGATAAATCGTGGAAGACAAGCTTAACCAACTTCAATGGTCTTGCAATTCAAACCGGGTTTTCAACTTACCGGGTTTTCAACTTATAAATCACGTATGATTTGATCACAAACATTGGAAGAGCGAAAAGTGGTTCATCGTGCACCTTTTGGATTTGCAACTGAATACACGACCTCAAGTTCGTGAGTTGTGAATCAAGGCTGTAAAAGGAAATTGTTATGGCTAATAAGACGAACGAAGTTCATGTCTGTGTGCAAAATTGAAAGTCATTTCATTTCTACTACTATTTAAAAAGCGGGTCAACGGCCCTTTATCCTTCAACACATGGTAAATTTAAACACTGATAAGCATATATATATTTGTAAATTTTTCATAAATTTTATTGGGTTGACCCTTTTTTTCTGATTTTCCTGCCTACCCCTTCTTTTGTTTAGATAAAATTTTATTTGATCATTACTTTTTCAAGTTGATGCAATTATGCAGGCCTTGGCAAGTGAAGGTGGAACTAATGATGCTAAAAGGTGGGTGATGCATTTGCTCGGACATTTTCTGCCCATTTGTCAAGGTCTTTTTGACACCCTTTTTGCTCAAATATTGAATTTAAATTTAGAATTCTCAAAAAACTAAATAACCACGGAAGTAATGTGTTTGTAATATCCTGCTTTTGAGCTATAGATTGGTGGAGGGCGCTGCTGCACGTGCGAAGTTGGGCCCAGCCAATCTTGTGGAACTAAGGGAGAGTGCTTGAGGGAGTTCAAATTTCATGATGTGCATAGAAGCATAAAACAACGTATTCATGTTAAATATCTCTATATGTTCTGGATTATAGTTTCGTTTTACCTACATTATGAGCTTAGTGTCACAACAGAAATTCATACGCATTTAAGCTTTATCTTGTTGGTTTGACAATTATAGTAGAAAACACACTCATGCAAGTATTATGATAACCAGTTTCTTAAATCTTTTTTGTGATTTTGGATACGAAAAATGAGGCATCTCTTAATTCGCTACCCACATCTGCTAATGGATATTGATAATATTAATAAGGTGTGTGTAATGTCTAGACGCTTCTCTTTACTGCATGCATAAATGTCCCTTTTAAAACCCTCGATAGTTCACTAATTCTGCTCACTGTTATTTCATCTGAAGGAAATGGGATTGCTCACACTTTTTGAAAGTGTTCTTGCTGCAAATATCTATGATTGGGGGTCATATGCCTGTGTTGATCTTTATCATAATAAAGGCACATTCGTCGAAATATATAGGACGAGTTACCAAAAGATGCAGAGACCTTGGCAGGTTGGTGACTAAAATAGGAAAAATAAGTTAGGAAAATACACAGCTATCCTTAGTCATGTTGCTCAACAATTACATGGTTTACTCATGTATTTCAGGTTCTGGAGTTCGATCTTTTTAAAGATAGAAATGTTAGGATCCGGCGACTGGAAAACTTGTTGACATAAAGGAGGATTTTTGTTTGTGGAGAATTCAGGTGCTGACATAGCCTCAGGAATGCTTCCACTTGCTTGCAAACTCATTAGATGGGGAACTTTAAGTATATTACCTTTCTTCTTTTATCGCAGTAGATTTTAGACGACATAGTTGTGTTTTTCCTTCTTACCCCCTTTGTCCACAAATAATTGTCCCATTTAACTGGCACATAGTTTTATGCAATTGTCAAAAAGTAACATTTAAAAATTTGAATAAAGTACAAAAGACCAAAAATACGCTTTAACATTTCTTTAATTTTTGTCCCTTGTGAATATGAGAGGGCAATATTGGTAAATTCAATAATTTTGCAATGATTGAATGGTCCTAATACAGAAGTGGGCAATTATTTTTGGACAACCGAAAAGGGAAAGATGACCTTCTATTTGTGGACAGAGGGAGTAGTTAAAAACCAATATAGGAAAATTTTGGCAATGAAGCTAGTCCATGTTCTAGGGCGTGTTTTCTATTCTAATGATAAAGTTAACCCTCACAAATTCCTTACAATTTCAGATGAAATGTTTTTAACTCTAAATGTTTTTTGAAAAGAATGGTTGGACTAATTAGTCTTCTCTCTGATTTCAGGTTGTTTTGGTAGCTAACTCACTTCCAGCATTAAATGATGCCACTTGTATAGAGCTTCCTGGTACTGTGGCTGAGGCTATCAAGGTTTGAAAATAGCATTATACATGGAGCCTTTGGTTTTCGGTGCAATGATTTATCAGAAGTAGAATTACTGGTAAACAAACTACCCATGTATGAATAATGCATCCTTGTCTGAAGGATTCTTATTTTGTATTGCGATGTTCTTTGCAGGGCCGCTGAGGCAAGTGGGCTATTGGTGGATGATGTGAATAATGTTCCAGTTGCTTCTATCTTGAGTTCCTTAATGGTAGCTGATGATGGGTGTGGAAGTCCGCACATTGATTTGAGACACGTTAATTCTGACTTACTGCCGTTGTAAAGAATGCTGATTTGGTGAGCCTATGTTCTGCGTACATAAATTTCTATATATGTGTTATTTTGTACCAAGTTTGTTTGTGTGCATGCATGCTTATCTTCTTGGTTAATAAATGTGGCAAGAATTATTCTGTACAATTTCTGTATAAACCCTAGATAGGCAGACGCCCTAGAAATCCTCAATGCTTTTTTGATTGATTTAGGTATGGATTGCAAGTGGACAGTTTTCCTTTTCCCTTAGTACCATTTTTTTTTCTTTTCTGTTTCATGGTTGGCAATTTTATATGTAACCATGTTGAATTTTGATAGATGGCTTTCTTCTTCTGTGCATGACCTTTACACCAAGAGAACTGTGAATCCCGGTGGTCACATCGTATATCACATATTGGCACCGGGCCTTATGGATCCATGCAAGTGTTTCTCTGACTCATTGGTTGAATCAGTCATGCCAATTTTGTTAATAGGATGCCAACGGCGACCGCCTTTCACCATGCATACCACTAACCTGAAGCTGGCATGTTATGAACGGTTATGCATTAGACTCCTTAGTGAACAAAGTAGTTTCTTTTTTAGGCATAATAAATTCTTGATGATTATTGTTGTCTTTTCATTTTCATGCTTTTCAATTTCAATTTATTTACAGGTAACACAACACAAATTAAACTTGCTTAATTTTCAGGGTGTGAAGAGATCTGCGAACTCTGGTCTAAAGTCTTCTCGTGCCCATAGAGAACTCCAAGAGGGAATGGTAATAGAACTTTCTGCTTTCATATTTTCACTTGGGTAGAGTGAACCAATCCACTATGAATTCCAACTTGCCATAGGATTTGAAAGTAATGTTTGTTACTATTCTTTTATTTTCAGTTGAAATAAGAGATTGGAGGGTTTTTTGTTGAAGGTAATTATTGTAGAGCCGGTATTTGACTCATTGATGCTTTGCTGCCACCTGCTATGGAATGTTCGAAAACTCCGAAGTTTTTTTGTTTCTGATGAAATAAACAGATTGAAGGGTTTTTTGGAGGAGTTCAAATCGAGAGTGATGTGGTATTCCATCTTACGATCCTGTCTACTCCCAACATAGTTTCTTATCTTTTAGCTTATATTTTAAATTCCGGTCTCTGCTTGTGATGAAGTTTTCGCTTTGTAGCATGTTAAGCCAGATTTTTGTGTAAACGTGACAAAGGTTCCTTGTGAGACGTGGGAGATCGAAGGTTTAATGGTGGGGAAATCATGCCCTCTCAATAAAAGCTTTATTTTCTCGGAAAATGGTGGAAAAGAGATGTCCAATGATGGAAGATTGGAACTGTTTTCTGGGATGAACTCAATCCAACTTGGCCAATTTGGTCCATAACTTTCTCGTTCCGACCAAAAGGCGCCCTGTGAGTGAGTATACATACATCATGGTTGTGCCTGGCAAAATAATCGAATGGAAGTTATAAACCTAATAACTGTAAGTGGTACATACCCAGATTCTGGCAATAAAATGTTGGGCTTTTGCATTTGTAAGCAGTTGTAAAATCTCTGATATTTAAGCTCGGTTTCTTACTTTTTTTGATAGACAACTCGGTTTCTGACTTAAATTCTTTGTCCTTTAAATAGTTTCAACTTGAGCATCCTTCATTCTTGAGGCAAATGACGAGTGATGATACTTTTCAGAAAAAGCAAAAGCCGTAATGTACAAGGCAGTAAATTTGGTTCGTCTTGTTAATGTTCACCATTCCTAGGTTTTCGAGTTGATTATGGACACAAGAGAAGGGTGTGGAGTAGTATGATTGTAACAAAGCATAAATTGGTTGATATGTAAATTTGGTTCTTCGCTACATTTTTCATTTTCCTTATTATGGAAATTTGTTATTATCCGTTCGGGGTTAGTATTTGGGTTCCAGTTAGCTTTGAGGAGAAGCATTTTATGGTTCGGCTTGTTTCATTTCAGCTTTTAACTTTCAGTTTGTTAGCTTATAAACGGTGTATTAGGAAATGTAACTTTTCGGGGCTGGTTTTTCCTCTCTTTACCTTTCTGATCTAAAACAAGATATCGAAGAACCCGGTTTGCTTTTTCATCCTCACCAATGCGTTAATATTTGTAGTGTCCTGGGTCAAATCCACATTTCCAAAAAAAATATCGTTTTGGAATTTGCTTCCAATCGTACAAATATAACAAATATCATGCGCAGAGCATCCTTATAGTTGTTTTTCGATGTAATTTACTACACCGACGTGGTTCCTTTTCTATCGGGGCAAACAATGGCTATACGAGATGAACCTATGGAGGAGCAGTTTGGACCATTTTGCGTGTTTTAACAGTTACCCAATATAATTTCCATAAAAGCAAACGTCAAATCCACCTTTTGATGTAGCTTCCATCCTAAACACGTTTAGCTTTCAAGCATACGATGGAATTCTAGGTAGAGTTTTACGAAGATCGATAGAAGCTTTAGAAGGCTCAGAAAATATTAAGTAAATCCTTAAAATAAAACATTACATTCATAAATATCACTAGTTACTGCAAAACTACAATCTCTTGTGACCTGCAAGGTGTTTCCTAGTTCTCATTCAACCAAACATCAAAACGAATGGACCTTTAGCATCTGTTTCACCTTGTGTGTCCTTGTTTACTTCTCTTCTTCGGATTCCTCATCTGTCCGTGGATTTTCAACCTCGCTTTCACTGCTCAGTTCATTATTCCCGAGACTTGAGGGCTTCTCCCCCGAGTCATCATGAAGTTCGTATTTTTGAAACTTGATGATGCGTCTTTTCTTCTCGGCACTCTTCCGTTCCTTTCTCTTTCGATCTCCTCCATTTTCGGCTGACTTCATTGTGCGTGCAGCAGCTACAAAGGCAGCATTTATTGAATAGTTTGCACTGTCACCTTCATCTTCTTTCTCATCTTTAACCGCTCCCTTATTGTCAATATAGAACATAAGATCAGGGTCAGAGTGTTTCCCCCCTGAGTTATATTCCGATAACTTGTCAGTATCTGTTGTGTCAAAAACTAGTCTTGAATGGAGATTCAAAATGCTGTCATCTGGTACTCTGAATCCTTGATCCTCTAAATTGCATAGCCACTCTGGAAAACAAGACAAATCGCAACTCCATGATTAAATCAGAGATTTGTGTAATAAAGATACGCATAGTGGGGGAACGTACACCATACCCTTGAGATATCGATAAAGTTTCACTTTGTCCTAAACTGTATATTTGAATGGCCTCATTTTGCTTATATCGTTTATATCTACGGGAAAGGCCACATTTAGGGCAGTGCGTGAGCAAAGGAACGACCAATTTGTTTCTCTCTCTTCTTCTTCTTCTTCTTCTTCTTCTTCTTCTTCTTCTCTCTCTCTCTCTCAGGGTCAGGTAATCAAGAGAAAACCCGTCCCTCATCCGTCATTGCTCTTCTTCTACAACTTACATTCTGTTTATCTGTTATTACTATTATAAGTGGTGGCTTCTTATTACTTTTACTTACTTATCCTCTGTCTTCCACAATCACTTGTTCCCACATGCGTACATATATATATTTATACCAACTTATATATATATATATATCTATAGAATCTATTCCAGCTTTCTGCATCTTTTATTTTTCTTCTCTTATACTGGTGATCTCTTGACCCACCCGCCCCCCATATAATAGGATAGAGCACCCTACAAATATCTCGTGGTAACTTATTATTTTATTTCATTCCAACACCAAAGTTCGTGATTCTTCTAACACCGCACAATAATGGGAAAAAAAAAAAAAAAGGAGGCCTTTTAATTTTTTCGACTCCCAACTTTTTTCCAAAAAATAATAAATAAATAACCCTCTGAAAAATGGATTAAAACATGTTCCGTTTAAGCGTTTTGCCACTATTGCATCTATTCATATCCCGTACATTTTAATCTCTCCTATTGTTTAAAATAGAAGATAGAATCTAGGGAATTACTGTAAATGATCCTTTTTTTTTTTAAGGGAATTGGATGGTATAAGATATATTAATGTGAGAAATTTCCTATGAAAAAAAAAATTAGGGTAAACTCCAATTTGCCCCATACATATCATTTTATTTGTTTCAAATTGCGTCACATCTTTTATAGTCTCGATTCAATTTGTTCCCTATTTTTTTCAGTTATTGTAATTTACT
>MKEJ01103156.1:0-11450 GCA_001753735.1 Embelia ribes | reverse complement strand
TTAAATTAAATTAAAATTTTTTTTTATTTTTTTTTTTTTTTTTTTTTTTTTTTTTTTTTTGTGTTACTTTTGAAAGCACGTTGGAGATTGATTTTAAAAACAAATATTGAAAATTATCAGTATTATCAAACTAAGGGACAGTTCATAGTATGAAAGGCAGCTTGGAGTTCCATGTAAAAGAATATACCTAAAAGAAATACCAAAAAGCCACATCATCCGGGAAAGATTTCAAAACATAGTATCAAAAGGATTATCCATGCAAATAATATATATATATATATGTATGTATGGAATTTGTTTGTTTCATCTTTTCTTATGAAATAAAGTAACTCCATAAAAACTCGCTTTGAAGTTACATTAAAAGGAGAGAGCAACAACAGATATCTTTCTTTATTCTTTCCTCTTTTTTTCTCTCTTTCTATTTCACTTTTTTTCCATCATCTATTCCATCTATTTTTATAAAGGAAATTTCCCTTCTTTTTTGACAATCATATAAAAGAAATTGCTAATCATAAAGGAATTTAAGATACACATGATTCTAACACTTTAGCAACTAAAGTGTATTTTGTGAATATTTCATGTCAAACCATAAAATTAATTGGTAGTTCTTATTCAAAAGCCATAATGATATGGTAACAAATATAAATTAAATATTTTCTTCATATAATATATAAATATATATACGCAGAACATTTTGGAAGCCGGTGTAAAGCCATTTATTGGGGGTCTTTAATCACTTAAAGCGGTTTGTGCATCATCATTTCTCTAATGACATGCTTTTAATAGGTCAAATCTTTGTTCATGGCTCAATTCACTTTCCTTTTACCCTTGGTTTTTAAATAACTTTGTTATCAGCATAATCTAGATATGACCTATAAAACAAAGATACAAAATACTGATTTAGAGATTTTTTTGGCTTTTTGGTACAATGATTTAGAGATTGTTAACCAATTGGACTGTCACTCCACCGCTACTAGATGACTTATTACTACATTATCTGATGAGATGTAGAACTATGGATTGTTGGTATTGTGAAGCCTGAATGTATTGTATATCAGTCTTTCACTGTCGCGGATCCAACTTCATACTGAGTTGGCTGGACTGTCTTGTCCTTAAGATGGAGGTTCAGGACCTTTGCCCTTGAAGCAAATTTTTTCAGGGGATATTTTGGGGCAGTCTACTTATTTATTTATTTATGACTGCATCCTTAGTATAAATACACCACTTTTTGTAATTGTAATCATATTTCTCATATAATAAAATTCTCCTGCCTTGGGCGCTCCAAATATAGTCAAATTGATAAACTCGGTCAACAAATTTCTATGTTCTTTTATTTCATTTTATTAATTTTTCATATTAGTATATTTCACTGGACGGACCCTGGGATTGTCCAAATCAGGCCATTGCCCCTACAGCTAGGATCCTGCTAACACTTACAAAATGAATGTGATAATCAAAATCACTAGATCCTGATTGTTAGATCTGTTCCTTAGATTTGAAAACAACATTGTCTTGAGATCCGTATACAAATGGGCAAGTGTAGTATATGTGTACTTATCCTCACATTGGTTAAGTATGAGATTAATCTTGGACAAGCGTGATATTAATGTAATATGAAATGCATACCCTTTCAAACCAATTTTCGAAGATAAGTTTTACCCAAGAGATTTTCATCATGCTAGCAAGGGACAATTGCATTATCGATTGGAGATTTAGAGCATAAGACACTAGGCTATATACATGATATGGGAACATTAAGTATTTTTATGGGTTTTCAACATTAGGGTTTTGTTAGAAGGGAACATTAAGGCTGTTGAAGCACATGCGCCACATCAACTTCCTTTTATTTTTCTCTTCTCTTCTTTTGATGGCTTACAAACATGGCAAGAAAAAGATGTACGAATTAAAAGGGTTTTACCCATCAATTCTATTGCTAACCCTTCATGAATTTTAACTGAATCATGCTTTAGTTTTGATGCATATTTTATGTATTTGAGTATATATTTTTTTAAATATTATTATTATACGTGAGAAGATTGCTGGATCGATTTTGTATGTAGCTATAACACTTATTTGTTCATTAAGCTTATGGGTCCTACAATGTTATCTATGTAATCATTGCATGCTTGTATTCAAGACCCACTTCTCTCAAGTCTTGGATTTGAACAAAGCTTGTATTGTTAGGAAAAGTAGATATGATTGGCGATCCTTATTCAATAATTTTTCTCTAAATTGTTAGTTAAATTACCGATTGAACAATTTTCAAGTCAATTTGTTTGCATGGAAGTTGGTATAAGATGAAAAAGAATTTTTCTACCGTTGCACAACAAATATTTACTTAAAAACAAGATGGAAATCGATAAATAAGTGAAGCATAGGATACCCCAAAATTGTAAGGAAAGAAAATTTATCTTGATGATAATTTAACGTGATTCGACCATTTTAATTTCAATGCCCCAAACCCTAGGATGGTAAATAGATGGAACATATTTTGCTGCATACGTGTGTTTGCATGCATGTACCAATATGTAATGGCATTTAAGAGCCAAAATAAGCAATGTTTCTTAGTTACAAAATATTAATTTGATAATTTTGTGTAAATTTTTATTTCTAAACTATTAAATGTTTTTGCTCATGAAATGAGTATCTATAAAGTTGTGAACCTCACAAAAGATTTGTGTTATTCAGCTTGATGTATATCAAAAGATTTTTACTATCAATCATTTTTGGTTTGCACAATACCCGATACTATAAAGGGCCTTAACAGTATATAATAAAAATTAATGCATTTAGCTTAATTCTTTTTCCTTTTTTAGGTCAAAACAATAAAAAAACCTCAGCTTTGAAAGCTAAACAATTCAACTTTAAAACTTAAAAAACACACACACACAAAACTTAATATTAAAATTAAAACTGCACAAGAACTTGACAATATTCAACATGTGTTACATGAAATAAATAAAACTCGCCCTTGTATTGAATTTTTCTAGTAAGAACTCACACAACTTAGGTTTTGGGTCATGGATGAAAGGACCTACCAATAAATGATTAAAGTTTTCAACTTTGTCAGAGTATAAAATGAATATATGGGTTCCAGAACAAAAAAACACAACCTTATTTGCAGCACACATACACATTTGGTGAAAAATGAAAAGATACATGAACAAAGTGCTAGTGAAGCCTTAAGAAAAGGCCATATGAGTACCCCACAAAGGAGAAGGAAAATAATGGTAGAGAAAGAGAACAACTTTATACGTAAATAAGTTCTTGTTTGGAACTTTTAAGTAATTTCTACTCAAAAGCGAATTGATCTTTCATTAGCATAAACAAATTTCTTAAATTATTTTTGATTAACTTGCTTACAAATTCATCCTCTTGTTTATCATATTATAAACTGACATGAAGATTTAAGAAAAAAAAAAGAGAAATATATTCTTTTGTTATATTATCGAATAAAGTGTGCAAAAAACTTTGTATGAATTTGCGAACACTCAGATTTGCCTGTCATATTCCATCTCCAAATTGATTTTATCATTAAAAAGAACCATGATTTTAGATTTTGGAAATTCGTGCTGCAAAATAATTTTCTTTCTTTCTCTTCTACTATTGCATTATCGTTATGCAAAAAGTTTGTATACGTTGGTTAACATTATCATTATAATTACGTTTCGTTCACCTTGGCCTCACTAAAAATCCAAATAGACACAAACATTGCCAGTACTCATACATATATTATTACCATGCTTGCACCAAAAAAGAAATATTATTATCATGCAACTATGCAAGAATTATTTAGGTGAGACTTGTAGGTCGAAAAGGGAGAACAAAAACATCAAAAACATGACAAGACAATGGATCTGCTCGGAATAAGTGGTGGGTGGTGGAAGTGGAGGTCGAATGATGAAAAGAATAACACCAATAAATATTACGATCATATCAAAATATATATATATATATATGTATATATATATATATATAAATAAATATGTATGTAATCGAAAATAGAGGGGGCTAAACATCATACAACACTTAGTGGGGGGCTAAAATACATGTAAAAGAATTTAATGCTACGATATAGATGATTTGTCGGTTTTTAAAAATATGGGACAAGCTTAAGCCACCAGTACAACATTTAGCTCCGTCCATGAATATAGTGGATGCATAGCTAAGGCAATGATGAATCAAACATATTCACTTTCACCTTTGTCATCCCTTTCCAAGGCATGATTAGAAAAAAGATCACATCTTCACCACACCCTCAAAGCAAAAGCATCTTCTCTTCTTTCAACAACTACTAATTTTCTCAATATATGGATAAAATGATTGTTTAAACTAAAAAAAGAATGACATAATTATGGTATGGTAACTACCATTGGGGTTGATATGGTTATGGATATATTTTTGTTTACATTTTGAGGTTTAGTGAAAATTATTCCAAGTTCCCATAATCCTATTTATGTAATTTATTGCATAGCTTTGATTAGAGGTTATACCATGGGTGTTATTGCTTAATTACGCCCTATGATTAAACTCGTTCTGGTAGTTTATGACATAATTATTGCGTTGAACTTTTTTCAATTGATGACACTAATATGATAATACTGGAATTGAGGAGTAACCAATTCGCCTTTTTAGCAACGAAATGATGTCGAAATCCAATGAACCAATTATTAGAGGGGAAAAAAAAGCTAAAGATATGTAATACACATAAAAAAAATTATGTATAGAATTCGTGCAAATATCTTTTATTATATTCTTTGTGACCACATTTTTTCTCTCTTAAAAATAGGATCAAATTATGGAATCTAACCATACATTTATTACACGATATCGGTAAATGATACATGTATTATATTCCTTAAAAATACTATATAAAAATGAATGGATATTTTATTCATACATCGATTCACTATTTGATTCATCGAAGAGAGATTATATATTTTATTATTCAATAGAAACATTGAGTATCTCTCCCATGTAAATGAATGGATGTAGGTAAAATATTACCAAATGCATGTACGTATAAAAATTTATCCCATAAAAATTCCAATCAGTAAGGCCCAATATAGTAGAAGTAAGTGAATGCCTGCCCAAATCAAAGGATAGATAATTGGGCTTCTACAACATTTTGCATAGCCAATAAAACCAGATAATAAATCAGTTTGGATCCAAAAATGGGCAACAAGAAACCATGGCAAAATATTTGACAAAAGATATCCATGACAAAATAAAAATAATGACGAGATTAATTATAATAACAGTAACAATTACAAGGTCATTATGTATCAAGGGCTTCTAAAGAGAAATAAGTTCACAAAAAGTGTCAATTATTTATGTATGCCTACCTCTGTATAAATACATGTAAATTTCTTTTCATCAAGCCTAACAAACACTATAAAAAAGCAAAAGGCCATGGAAACATTACCCTACGAAGTGGACATAAAACCAAAGCAAAAGGAGAGTTCAGTGTCCAGAGACCCGATAATATCAATCTTTGTACATATATATGCATAATAGAACCAACTTTTTTTTAACAAAGTTCTTCATACTTTAATGAAAATATCAACGAAAAAAAAAAATAAAGAAAAAAAAAAGGATGGCAAAACAAGAAACGAATGCTTACTGTGAAAGTGACATTAACAAAATAGAACAGCATATGATATTTCGACTTTTAAGAGCATCCAATTACATGTATACCTCCAAGCCCATATACTTCGGCGAGTGACACAAAGGACATACACTGACCTTACCCTCACACTCTTTACACACACACAGATGCTTACAAGGTAGCAAAAGCATACAAACTCGGTTCAGTTGGCAAACCTTGCATGCCATCGACCTGCTGCTCTCCTTGCAGAGGAGGTGGAAATCGAGGGTGCGGCCATTGCAGCAAGAGGCTGTATCGTCAACCTCGCTATCACCACACCCTTCCATGCTATCTCTGCTCTGTGCGTATATCTGCTGAAGGTTGAACTTGAGAGCATTGATTGTATCTTCGTTTTGTTTAGCTCTTTGTTGCCAAACATCGAGTTCGAGATTTAACTGTTCCATTCTAATTTCAAGCTCCGTGTTTTTCCTGTTGATAGTTTCAATCTCGGCTTCTTTCTCACGGAGTTTCTGGAGGGCTTTTTCTTCGATATATGAGAGTGTCTCAAGTTGCTTTGCTTGTAGCTTCTCTAACAGTCCTTGCCTTAATTTATTGCCCTTGTGTACCCAAGGCAAGGGAATAATTAGATTCAAGACAGGATTAGATGAAGCATAAATGATTTGTAAACTTTAAACAACTTGCATAAAGAGTGCAAGCTAATTAGGATGTATTGAACAAAAATTGCCATATTATAAAATTTCAGTAACAGATGCAAGAGCGTCGCATGAGACCAAGATTATTACTATTATTATTATTAATTTTTTTTATAATCACTAAGATTTTAAAATATAATCCACCAAAATCATAGTGTTCTAAGCCCTAAAATCCAGTGTTCTAAGCCTAAACTACTGCAAATTCCATCTGAAGATAACAAATTAATGAACTTTACATATGTATGTTGTTGGCACACAACACCCTTTTCTGCAAAGTTTTCATACACTCGTACCCCAGATTTCCAAAGTGAGAGAGCAAAAAAGGGAGCACAAAAATGAAAAGAACTTGCTTAAACTAATGATTAACCTAGATTCTTCACATCAAACTTTCCCTTCCTAACTAAGAAAAGCTGCAAAAGGTACTCAATTTCTACAAAAATCTGCATAGCGATACTCCAGTACAGAGGAACATTTTTCAAACAAATTTCAGACAGACAAACGTACATGCCTAGTTTCCTTCACGAGGAAAAAAAAAATAATAATAATAATTTGCCAACTAATTCTCAGCCCAATAACAGTAGCAATAATGGCAATTGAATTTGCAGAAGAGGGATGTACCTAAAATCACAGCAGTGCCGATTCACAAGTTCTGATGGTTTTAAGATTGTTGGAATGAATATGATGCAAATATATATATTTTTTGGCACATAAATATGATGCAAATATAAGCACATGCATATCCTACAATATTCATATGAACACACAAACTGAAGACCATACCAAAGAGTAAAATTTGAAAGATAACATCAATATTTTAGACAACCGTTCCAAAACCCCAATTTTCACCCCAGTTAACTGAACTGAAAGTAACCACCAAGATAGAGTCTTTGCAATTGTAATCAAACCTGAACACTGAGAGATCTATGAATCTCAGCATCATAAGCGAACATATTGCAACATACAAATTTGGTAAACATTAATTTTTCAGAACATGTTACAACTTCCAAATTTCCAAACCTATATTCAATCTAATAACAGCACAACATTGGCAGCTAAATTGCCTACAAAGAAGAGAAACACACATCACAAGATTCACAACAAAACCAATCCACTATTTAAGTAGATCATACTCATCATAGACATGTAAAAAAAAATAAAAGGTCTTATTGAAGAATGTTGCAATCAATATGGTTCAAATACATACCTGGTCATAGACTACCTTGTCATATGAAACAACTGAAGATCACACCAAAGAGGCAACTTATTATTACTAATAAGAAAGCCATAACAACCCCCACAAACTTTCCCCAAATGAAGAAATCCTAATTAACCCAAAGATAGAGAATCTGCAACAATCAGGGTTGGATGAAGAACCAAAAAGGTGATGGTGGCAGCCCAAAAACGCTGCTCAACACCCTATATTAAAGTACACTCACACTACCGAATGGAAGATGAACCCAAAAGCCACTTTGTCCCCTCACGAAGAACGTGATGGCTCCGCCCTAAATGACAGTTACATGTTGTAATGACTAAACTTGATAATGAAATCAACGTAAGTATTACTATCAATATCATCACAATGAAATCCCCAATTATTCCCCAATTAAGAAGCCTAAATTAACAACAAAGATAGATTCTTTGCTACAATCAAGGGCAGATGGCTGACCTAAAAGGAGGAGGTGCCCCTAGTTTTGAGAAATGTACCTTTTTTACCATACACTAACTTATGTTCCGTAAAACAAAAAAGTACCCTAAAAAACCATTTTAGCCCCTCACAAAGAATATACCTGCTCCAAATGACAATCATAAGTCGCCAAAACTTAACATAAAAATGAAATCAACATTGATATCAATATCAATGAAAGCACAACAAAACCCCCAATTCAAAAAACTTAAATTAATCTTTGAACATATACATATGTATAGGCACCTGAACTTTGAGAAACCTATCAATCTCAGAATCCTGTCTTTGCAACTCGATATCGATCTCATCTCCGACAAGCCCAAGAAACGACAAGTCACCCAAAGAATCCCACCTACCATTATCGAGCGATAGCCCTAATCCCGTCGACACAGACCGAGCTTGCATAAAATCAATCGAGGATAACTGGGAATGATTCTTATTTTCCAAGAAATCCTGCTCTTTCAGCCTCTTTCTCTTCGACTCAACCCCGTAATTCAGCTGAAATCCATCTCCATCAGTCGTGGGAGCTGGCACTGGATCAAACCCTGTCACGTGGACTAAAATTACAAAAGAAGTCGAACCCATATCAGAACAATGCTTAATTCATGGAATTAACCAAGAATTGAAGAAGAACTGTTGGTAATTAATAGGAGGAGAGGAGGGGAGAGAGTACAGGGAGCGTGGTGAGACTGATCGACGTTGAGATAAGCAACCGGAGGCGAAATCCGACCTTCTATTTCGTAAAAGTTTCTGAATTTAAATTTAATCAATTAATTAGTACAATAAACATGAATTTGAATCGATTGACCAAGCAAAAATGTCCAAAATTAGGGCTTTTTTTTTCACTCACCCAAGAGGAGTATTAAACGGAAGCTGGTGTTGTGGGTGTTGTTTCTGTAGGAATTGATGCTGGGAGAGAGACATGGCCGGCGAGACACAGCGAGCGAGACGAGAGAGAGAGAGAGAGAGAGATTTCACATGCCGTTCAAAAGCACAAATCTTCAATTGGAAAGCTCCGGTGAGGTGTTGGTTATTGAGTGAGTGTGTGTTTCACGTGCAGTGGTGGCGCGTGAATGAGAGATTCTTTGGTTTAGACTATGCGTGGTGACTTGATAAAGTGCTTACTGGTCAAAATCTTTGATTTCATTTTATGAAAAAAATGGATAGAGACGTGCGGTCTAGCAGCATTTGTTTGGCGCATGGTTGAAACTAAATGTACGTATTTCTAATAATAAAATATTTTTATTTAATTTCAATTATTTATTTGAAAATTAATAATTAAGACTTACGTGTATGACCCGCAACCCTCGGGTCAAAAAAAATGAAAAAGGAAATTTTGAGTCAAGACAAAATGTAAATTATATAAATAAAATTTTTTAATAAAAAATATTTTTTGTAAATATATATAAAAGATTATATTTCTGTATCCTAAAACCCAAAAAAATATAGTACATGTGTCTCACATTAAGTGATTTTTATTGTATTTTATATTAACTATCGCTTTTAAAAATTTGATATTGTATTTTTTTTTTTTAATTTTAATCTTGATTTTCATTTTTTTCCGTGCCAATGCTCTTTTTCCTTTGTAAGTTAGGACTCCAACTTAGGATGTAAATTTAACCATATGTAAGTTGGGACTACAAGTTTGGATGTAATTCCAGAAATTTGTAAAGGAAAAAAAAAGAAAAAAAAAAAAGGAAAAATGAACAACAATATTAAATTATAATATTTCAATAAGGAACATAAGTGCATACTTGGTGCAAACTAAATTACAAGTTGGGAGATTATGATCTCTAATCTTTCACTGAGATGTATATATACTTGCTCAATATGTTTACAAGTCAATCTTGTAATTAGTTCCTACAATAATTGAGATTGCAGAAAACCCATAAATGTTTTGATTAATGATATACATGTAATCTTTGAATAAATTCTTGGCGTAATCATATTAAAATTCTTAAAATATGAAAAGGTTTCAATACAAGAAACCGGTATTCGTGTGCTGATACTATAATACCGCTTAAAAACATACATTACAAACCACTAAAAAAAGCAAGGTGGAAAACCAAAACCACTTTTCAAATTTTGTAACCAATTTAATCCATGGTTGATATTAATCTTGCTAAAAATACATGGCCATGATCAATTTTAGTATTAATGCAAGAAAAATTTTCCTTGTATGTAAAATAACCATGTTTATATTTAAGTCTAATTTGTTCAACAGCTGATGATGAAATTTTAGCAAATGTACACGTATTCCAATAAAACTATTAAATTTATAATTTAGCTCACTCTTGAAAACTGACTTACAAGTAAATGATACTTATGTAATTATATACAAAAATTTAAACTTATTATTAATCGATGTGAAATAATATTTAACAAAAACTTTAAAACTTGTAAATTCTTTTTAAGTTTCAAGACAATTGTTGTACCATATTTATGTTTATCTTGTTTTAAGGCAACATGAATAATCTGTTGGCTATAATAATAGCTTAATAGAAATTATAAAATCTGTTGTATACAATTACTGAAATAAAAAGTGAAATACAAAGTAAATTAAATGAAATATATTATTAAATTTCCATATACTATTGATGCCAGACTAGACCATAGTATGACCGTGTCCCCTTAAACTCAAATTTGTCCGCCATCAATTTGCTTCTGGCTTGCATCGGTAATGAATTCGCAAAGTACAACATTTACTCTTACAAATCGAAGGAAGCTGCAATCGAAGCGTCTTATCCATCCTTTGACGGTGCAATACTCTCTTTCCCTATATGACTGTAAGTAAGTGTATTGTTGTAAGCGCTATGTATTTTTTCAGTGTGTTTAAAATGGCCGAAAACTAGTCTTTTATAGCCATAAAAACTGGGAGTTTCAGCTATAATGTCACCATCATGGATCCAGTGGTTGAGAAGAATCCAAACCACTCACCAACAGTGGTTGAGAAAACTACAAACCACTCACTAGCAGTGGTTGAGTAGGATTTTCTAGAAGCTTTGAACTTATTTGTCAAGCTTTGAAACTTCTGAGTCTTTTCTGTAATTTTTCAAAAGTATTTAATTAAAAAATTAAACACTTAGTTCGAACCACACATGGGTACCCAACCTGAACCATGAACTCGGACCTCTGGACTTGACCTTGACCCGATCCTGGAACCGAATAAGAACAAAGACACACCTAACTCGCCATGCGCAACCAGCTACCAAACCCAGGTCCCAAGCCCAACCCTGGGCCCGGACTAGACCTGACGGACAACAACATGTGTGTGTGGTGCTTCTACTTTCATGTGTTTGTGTTATACTAGGTTACACAACTAGACACCATACTAGATCATATTTCTAGTTGCACATGCAATTTTATTTATACAAAGAAAAAAATCCTTTACTTGGTTAATATGAGACAATTTTCACTTATGAGTTAACCCAACTTTCAATTTTCTTTTAACCCCTTACTTTGAAGC
>MKEJ01103146.1:0-12831 GCA_001753735.1 Embelia ribes | reverse complement strand
TATTTGATTATAGCGGAATTAGTGATGCAAGTATTCCCAGGCATGTACATAGCCTTTCTTCACTACTACTTTTGTAGTCGTAGATTCATAGGCAAGTCTTCATGTTATATTAACATTATTATTATTATTGCTAATTAATATGCAGGTTGGTGATTTTGACGGTGTGGAGTGGTTTGGTGGTGGGAGGCATATTAGGATTGTACACTGAGATATGTACCATTCTCATGCCGACAGACAGGTACATAGACTGATAGTACTTTACATGCGGAGGGCATGTTTCCTTTGGACATAGGTATATCCCTCTATGCTATGGCATACATGACAGAGATCGCGTAAATAGGTACTAGCTATAGATTACTTGCCTGTCCTTTAATTAGGACTTATTCGACTATTTCTTTATTGTTGTATATATATTTAACAAGTCATATACTTGTAAACTCCTCCTTATATTTTAGTTAAGGATCTAACCTATATATCTCTTCCTGTTATATATTTTGTCCATGCGAATTTGTAGGTGCATTTGGGAGCTTCAGAGCTCATTGGGCATATAGACTTTTAGTGTATGACATCGGAGTACGGTGACATTTAGTGAGATCCTCTCAATTCTTATGTAGAGGCATTGATATGTATCAGAGTTTCTTTTTTTTTTTATTATTTGGGCGATCATGTAGCTCGATGATATATTATGTATCCTATAGTCAGAAATACTGTGAATATCGTAGTATTATGTATATTTGGGACTTTAGAGGATTCACATGGGTGACAATAGTTATTTATTTTTATCATTGTTATTTATTCCCGGATTTGCGAAAATTCGAGGTATGACAAAATTTACATATTTAGCATCATAAATCTGCAATTAACATAAAAACACGTAATATATAACAAGTTGCATATTTTAAATAACTATATAAATAACTTACAAGTTCAATTATATGCACTTAATTTATATAATTTCATAGCCCAATCATATATATATATGCGCGTGTGTGCATAATACATATTTATTTTAGACTTTTTTGAATGAGCATAAACCGTAACATGCTAATATGGCAATTGTTCTAAAGCAACTCTCTTTTTAACTAGCCCTATTTTGTCGTTCAAATTTGATTCGATTGTAAATGATCTAATCATAAATAAGCCCTATTTTATTTATGAGCAACTCAAATAATTTGCATCCTTGTATGTGGCTCGGTGCTGATAATTAGCATTCCTATATGTGAATACTAATTTCCCCCCAAGTGAATACAAATGGGTAATTTTATACGTTCTCGTAATTTAGGGATAACATACCACCTATAATGGGGACCATTCGTGTCAAAAGTTCAACACCTGTGGACTATTAATAGTTCAATTGAAACTATTGGAACCTAAAATTTTGTTATTAAATCCATGAGGATTATTATTGTAATTGATCCTTGCTTAATGGAGGAGCAACTCAGCTCACTTAAAGGAAAACGCATCTTTCTTTTGTGTTTTTAGTAGAAAAATATTTTAATGTTGTCCATTGTAACTGACGGAAGGGTTTCCAATAACATACGAAGAAAGCCAATAATTTTTATGCGTTTTTAAATAAGTTATGTTATTTTGGGATTATATCTCGTTCGTGTATTATTTTGGAAATAAATCAGTATTCATGTGTCATAATTAGGAGTGTGCATCGGTCGGTTCAGTTTGACAATAGCAAAAATCGAACCAATCGAAATATATTTTCAAAACTAATCCTGTTCGAACCGAAAAAATCATTTTGGTTCGGTTCCAAATCCGAAAACTGAATTACAAAGAAAAAAAAATTACTAGAATGTTTAAACCGATATATCTATCGTAATTTGTGACCCTAATTAAAAATAAATAAATTTATTTTAAACAGAATATTGGTTTAACCGAACCGAACCGGTAAAATTAATATGAAAATTAAAACTAAACCGATATAACCGAAAAACCAACATTTTTAATTTTACAAAATCGAACCGAACCGAAAAAAAATAAATGAATTTGTTTCAGTTCTGTTTTTCAATTTAACTGATATATGTACGCCCCTCGCCACAATGGCGAAAAATTATATAATAAGCATATAGGCCACGGATGAGGAAGTTGATCAATTTTACACATTTTATTGTGCAAGTTGGTTCTTTACAAATTTTCTTTATTTGGGGAAAAAAGATCAGCAACGAGGTGGGGGAAATGGATAATGAAAGACATTGAATATAGACTCTAATTAATGATGGTTATGAAAAAAATTGCAACTTGCTTGCAAATTAGGTAGGTGTAACCGTGGAATAAATATACTAATCTCTAGTGGAAGATTGCTAAATTTCAATATGGATATAATTTGCCTTCGCAAAGCAGCCATAATCAACTACATTTAGATGTTTTTGCTTAGAGCTGGTAATAAAAATAAAAAAACCAAACAATACATCATAAAAAACATATACCAAAGTGATTTGAATTATATGAAATGATTGATCAATACAAGCCAAAAGATACGCAATTTACGCACAATAATTAAGTTACAGATCGATGTAACAACATATAACTAAATAGATAAATTAGGCACTAACAGACAGCTTGGGTTGGTTTTGACGATATTTGTTCACGTACTTCTCCAAATTTATATGAGCGTGCACGTACCTAAAAAATGGTATTATGAACTACACATTTAATTCAATTGAAATTGGTACCAAATATTGTTAATATGTTTACACGGTAGAACAAGACACAAGTTTCTTGTCGAGGACGTGATTGAGTTGATTTGGAAATGAAACATTTACCTGAAATATTTCCAAATTGTTATGAAAACCGAGAAAAAATAAAAGAATAAAAAAATTAAAACTCAATAACAAAATAAGGGTAAGAAAAATGAAGAATTTACCACTTCTGCCTTTTTAAATTGCAATATGTGATATTTTGAGGACACTAGTATTGTTGCCAAACCAATTTTTTTTCTGAAAATTTACTTATGGCCAAACCATTAACCATTCAAAACTAATGATTTTGGAAACAATGGGCAGTGCAAGTCAATGTGAACTTATCAAAAAAGAAATGTTTGTGAAGAAAACATGTTATACCAAACAAGTTGGAGAATCCTAAATTCTTAAAATTTTTCCAAGTTTTCAGCGGCCGCCCATCTTATTTTAGCTTTTACTATATGCTGAAATTAAAAAGTTATAATTTTTAAAAACTAGTCACCTTAGATCTAGTGGTCCAAATCCATGTGAGCAAATAATATATTCAATTTCTGTTTTTTGTTTATTCTCAACTTGTCTTAATTGACCTAATCTTTTTTAGGTTTTGATGTGTCCTTTTTAACTAAATGTTCATAATCTATCTTTTGAAAAACTTTTTTTTTTTTTTTCTAATCTCTAATAATACCTTAGGCTAATGTGAGGCCGGTCTCATCTGTAGTGTGATTCCTATAACACCTATTGGTACCGCCCCAAGAAAAATGGAAATTTATCTAATTTAGTTATTAATGTTATTGTTGGTACCCATAAATGAAAAGCCAATCAAGATGTCTTAAATCAGTTCAGTTGCGGTTTATTAAAGCATAATTAAAGTCTAAATTTTTTTATTCTTAACTCCACGTGATTCCAATCTCAACTTGACTATAATCAATGCATATCCCGACTTTTAACAGCTAGAAATAAAGAAAAGAAAAGTTGAACTCCTTATGTTCATAAATTATTGTACAATACATTCGTTAATAAATTTTAAAATATAATAATATAATAATTTAATATAATAAAAAAATAAATTTATTCTCATTTTTTATTCAAAAATATAAATTTAATATTTTTATTATATTTAAATATTAAATGGTTATGATTTAAAGTTTCTTAAAAGATGTATTGTGCAATAATTAATTGATAGGTGGAGTATCGTATATATTTGGTTCATATTCTATAATTAACCAAACAAATTTGAGTTCATATTCTATGCACAAAAATTATATGATACTTCTTAACATTTTTGTTTTTTGCTAATTTATTCTATGCACGAAGTTCGTAAAAACGAAGAAATTTAAATTTAATCAATAATAATTAATGGTGTTTAGTTCTGAATTAAGTTTCATTAGTTGACATATTTCTCCGAAATATAACTAAGCTTTAATTCCAAGGACACTCCAAAAGACATTTAAGTTTTGGCTTTTATTAATTTACTATTGTTTCTAATTTTCAAACTACACAAAACTATTATGAAAATAACCTCAAATATGTCTTTATAAATAATGGTCTTTATTGGAAAATCGTAATCTTGCTTAGATTCCAATTACATGGACACCATATATATGGTTGAAACAACCCCTAGGTTTTTAAAAATCGCAATTAGGTCGCCATCTAATATTTGTTTGAAAAGAGAAATCTAAGTATAAGGATTTAGAAATTAAATCCTTCCCTTTCCTCCAGTGAACTTTATATTCAATCTACCGGAAATAGCATTTTGTTTTTTATATATACTAAAAAGAATCATGTAGCTAAAAAGCGAGTATAGGTGAAAATCAAACTCTCGAAACTAAATCAGAGCGTTGTTAATTGGAGATATGATTATTGAGTAATTGGATAATCTTTCGGCCATAAACATTGAACACTTCATGATTGTCAAAAAAATAATTATTGTGAATCATTGTTTAGCAATGGGTGGTAATCATAAAAAATGTTAAGGGTGTAAAGTCTAAACGAAATTGTAGACAAGTGTGAAATGCAATTTTTAAGAATCTTTAAAGGGGTGTGAGCTCAACGAACATTTATGCATTACATATTTTATTTATAAAACCAAATATGGTAAGTGATTACTATCCTAGCATTTTCCAAATGTATGTAGGGTAAATTACATTATCCCCCCAATAGATTTCTGACAATTTCATAATCCCCCTGAGGTTTCTTAAATTACACTTCACCCCATGCGGTTTGATGGCCATTGCAATTTACTCTCAGAGTTTCCAAGGCAAGGTGAAAATAATATTATTTCTAAGAAATAACTCAAAATTTGACTACAATACACTTTAAATAGTATATCTTGTATAATTTTTTTATTATAATTTTTTGTCAGAAAAATTATTGTTTATAAATATAATATATTACTTTTTTTAAAGTAATTATATTTTCTTTAATATTACCTAATATCAGGTTATTAATTAATAAAATTACAAAATTAAGTGAGGGTAGTATCTTCCTTATACAACAAAAATTTAACTTGGGTTATAAATTGTGGCAAAGTATAGTTTATGAAACTTTTAGGGGCAATCGGAAATTATCAGAAACCTCATGGGGACTAAGTGTAATTTACCTATATATATATATATATATAAGCAGTTGCTGCAAGTTGTTGGTACGTGTGATGATTCCCCGGGCTTGTGGGATAAGCATGAGACGCGATGCCTTGGACACAAAATAGTCTGAACTACACTAATGGTCCCACAGCTTTGAAAACATTACATTTGGTCCCAAGTCTCGTTGCAACAATAATATTTCTCTATTTTTGAAAAGGCAACGTGTGCTCTCAAAATTTTAAAAAGGTAAAAGTTCTCAAAAAACGTGACTATATCAATATAAATGATTATTATTTTAGTAAGTCATACATTACCAGAGAAGTGTTGATCATGCAATGGAACTTAAAAGTATAATTTTTTCATTCTATTAACTAAAACTATCTACATTAGGATTACTTGTTTGTGGTTTGATTAAATTTGACAGATTTGACCTTTTGATCAAATTTGACAGGTTTGACCTAGCTGGCAAACAAGAAATTACTGGTAATTGGTGTGATTTTTTGGTCTATTAAAATGAACATACGTGAGAAATTATGTTATTTATTCAAAAATTGGGATTAATAAAAGTAGTGTATCTCTCCATAAAATTTATCCAAAAATTTTACTTGTTTTTTTTTATAGAAATAAATTATATTATGTGAAAATTGATGCATATCAATAGTGAAGACAAGAATTTTGGATAGTATTCACGGTAAATGTATCTTTTTCATACGATTTCAACTAAACAATGTGACAAAATAGAATATAAGATAAAACTATGAGCACCGCTAGTGTAACCGAACGTAGAAAACAACAAAAACAAAAACCAGTGGCCTATCAAAGTCAGGTTCAGTTGAAGTGCGCCCACAGTCCCAAAGACCCAAAACCAGAAACCAGTCGCCTGTTTTGTTTCCAAAAACCAAAGAAAATTGAAAACAAAACCGCTTTTTGCCCAAAAAGCAGAACACGACTTCCCGAAAACCAGGAGCGAGAGCTAGTGGGGCCCGCGTGGGCTGTGGGGCCCGCGCCACCCGCAATATGTGGCCATTCGACCGCAGCCTGACAGTTCCACGTGAGTGACACGCGCTACTGGGGCCTGAGGTGGGCCCCACTTGCATGGTACTCGGCCCCTATGTTTCCCCCATTAGCCTCCACGTGGACGGACTAAAACCTTGCTTTATGAGGATCTTTTTCCTATGATTTTCATAAAATGTTTTTAGTGTATATATGTTTATTATATGATTTTTGTACTTTTTTGGTACAAATGGTAATCTTTTCTATTTTCTATTATATACCAACAAAATAAGTGAGAAAATATATTATTGTATATAACATTTACCCGATTTACTTCAAGCTCGTCATTAAAAACCATTGATATGCAAAAAATTTTACTTACCAAAGCCGCGGTTAAAAACAACTAGTTAGTTCTATAAAAAAATTAATCCTATTTATACTGTATCATATAAAGCAAGGTATCACAGTATTAACGAGATAATCACTCGTCTCAAATCATTTTGGTTAGAGAATTTGGTAAGAAAAACAAAAATATTTATTTAATTTTTTTATATGCTAATTTGATAAGGAAATTCTAATTACAATCATTATTGAGATATAATTAAAAACCATCAATATGCGAAAGTTTTGCTCATCAAATTAACAATTAAAAAAATTGGTTTATTTCTGGAAAAAAATAATTAAGTGGGCTATGACATTATTAACGAGATAATCGTTGGTCTCACGTCATTTTGAATATGATTAAAGACGTAACATATAAAGAATATTATGGACATAAATAATAAAATATTTTTTAAATTCATATGTAGCTTATCAGTTTTTGCTGGAGCTTTACAATTAAGCATCTTAGTACTGGAACACCAGATTTGCAAGAGCGAAATAGGTTTTTTTTGTTAATTAAATAATTTATTTATTATAATAATTTCTTGGACAGTATGTATATTAACATAATCTTCGAAAGGAAAAATAGAGTACTTTTATTTTTCTGGGATAAGATCTCTGCCAGGAACATATGTTACAAAGAGTTCAATTTTATTGAATCAACAATTTTAACTAATTCAGTACATATATATTACTTATTGTGCAAACTTAATTCTAAATCATCCTATTCTTATTACAAAAATGGTATTTCTATCCAACAATTTTAACTAATTCATAACCATTGATTTTGCAAGAAAATCCATCTAAAATTTTCAACATTCCAAGAATTTTTTTGTTGCATCATATATTAAAAAATTCGAATAAAATTTTGGGAATGATTATTATTTTTGATTGGGAGAATGTATGCAACTTTATCGCATAAAATCTTAAGTTATTAGAGAGAGACTCATTATATTATTTTTTATTTTATTCAATATGCCTCATACTTGCCATTTATTTTTAACCAACAAATATATTTAATTTTTAATTGGGTAAAGTTAAATTTAAATTCAGAACCTCTTCATGTTTCTATACTATATTAAAATATATTCAACCATCTTTTCCAAAGATTTAAACGGTTAAGAGATGGACATTATTTTATTTATTGGAAACTACTTTGTCTTTCTCGTCCTCATTGCAGGTATTGAGGAAATTCATATAATTAATACATCATATAGTCCAAACTCCAAAGTTGAAATTCCATCATTTGGAAGTCATCTCAATGTAAGAAATTTTTTTACATATAATTTACAAGAATTAATGTATTTCGAAAATAAATTATGACAATTTAAAAGTAAATTATTATAAATATTTTTAATTTAAATTTTATTAAAATTAATATAATTAATTATTCTTAATTTATAATAATTTTATTCTTAAAGTCCGATAATTTCGTACAAAAATTTATTGATAGATTCGCATCCACATCAACAGCACATAGAATAGCTTCCAACTTTTCTTCAAAAGGGATGAATTACACTAGTGGTCCCCATCATTCAACTAATTTATTTTTGCATCTTATAAATTCAACTACACATAAACAATCCTCAAATTTCAAGAAAATGATATATACATTGATGAGGGATGGAATGGGGTAGAGAATTACGATTTCTACTGATCTAGAAAATTTCAATAAAATTTATGTGTAAATTAAAAAATTTTAAGAAACCCTTTTACCCTTTTTCTATACATATAAGCTCAACCCCTATTATAGAATACTGAATTCGCCATTTGTATATATTTTTTCTTATATTCTAACCCTAAAATTCTTAAATTAGGTGACCATATCAAAACAAAAATTGTAATTTTTTTTTTACCACTAGATAAATAATATTTTGGTAGTATGATATGCTTTTACAAAAGATAACTTTTTTTTGCTATGAAAATAGCTGGCAGGATGCATTTAACTTCAAATATTTAGCTTATTTATACTAAAATAGCAATAAAAGTAGCCAAGTAAATTTCAGTTTTTATAAAAAAAAAAAAATATATAGTTTAAGTTAAAGCCGAAAGTGACTTAACATCCATAAAAAGTAACAATTTGTGTTCCTTTCTGAAAATATGTGGACCTTCAGTGTAATTAAGCGTCAAAATGGGGGAGAGTGATCCACGCGCCATGTTATGAGCCTGGTGCTTGCTCCCACAGGATATGGTGGGTACATACATCCATCCCCCTCTTCCATGAAAATGGAAAAAGCTGGTATTCCCTTCAAAACCACTGCGCCCCTTCATTTTTCTCATATATATATATTCACATACCTAATCTCTAAATTTCCAATACTCACAAACTTTCCAAAAACTACAACCTCTGTTTTTTCTCAACCCAATTTCCAAATTTTGATCTCTAATAAATATAATAATATAATAAAATAAAAAATAGAAAATGAGGATGAGCTGTAACGGGTGCAGGGTGCTAAGAAAGGGTTGTAGCGAGAATTGTAGCATAAGGCCATGTCTTCAGTGGATCAAAACACCCGAGTCTCAAGCAAACGCCACCGTTTTTCTTGCTAAGTTTTATGGCCGTGCTGGGCTTCTTAACCTCATCAATGCTGGGCCCCAACACCTCCGCCCTGGTAATTTTTTTTTATTTTTTATTTTTTATTTTTTACTCCTTTTTTTTTTTTAATAATTAGTATTTTGTATGTCAAAAATTATGGGACATGAGCTGTTTCAAATTATGGATACAATGTTATTTAAAATGATGATAATCATTTCACTAGTAGATAGGAGTACTATTATATTTAGATGTAAGTCTTTTTACAATTATTTACTAATTTGAGCATTAGTTTTAATATGAGAATGAAAAATTAGGGAATGAACCAAATATGTCAATTTTCTTAAAATTAGCGGCGAATTTACATCTTCTTCAGAAAGCGGGGACTATTACGGTTGCAATTGAAACTAATGACTCGAAAGAATTTAGGTGACCGTAGGTCGTCTTAGTTTGTCTCTAGTTTCGTTTTGACCTTAAAAGTTCTAATTGGTACAATTTGGTCCTCAAAACCTTTTAAAACCTTCCATGCTCGACATGTATAACTCAAATTCTTGGTTCTTTTGCAAAGTTTTAGGTTCATAAGAGCCTCTTATTTCTCTTAACTGTGCCTTGAGTAATGTGTTTTTTCCAAAATTCAAGTTTTTTTTAATTGGATTTATTCCAGGGAGGAACAAATTGATGCCCTTATGACTAAAGATACCAACCGTGTTAAAGTATATCCAACGTCGGAAAATTATTAAATTAATGTAACAGGCATTTTTTTAGAACCAAACTACGATTGTTTAGGATTGTTACTGTTGATTTGACTCCGCCCATTTATCTGCGCTTGTTAGACTAAACTCGCTTCTCCTATTTAACAAACCTTTGTTACGAATATTAGTTAAAAAATATCGGGTTTGAACGCGTTGCATGCACCAGAAAATGAAGCTATGAACAACTGAGATTGAGGCAATCATAATCACATCAAGTTTTCTATTGATTAATTACATATACATTCACTTTTCTACCGTTCAATTACATTTTTAAGCACTAAATGTTGTTTAATGAAATTCATTGAGCTCTTAATCTAATTAACTTTTCGGTTTGATTACAGCAATATTCCGGTCGTTGCTATACGAAGCTTGCGGTCGCATTGTGAACCCGATTTATGGATCAGTCGGGTTGCTCTGGTCCGGTAGCTGGTCCCTTTGCCAAAACGCTGTTGAAGAGGTACTAAGAGGAGCCCCAATCACCCCGATTGGATCCGAAGTGGCCGAACAAAACGATGGCCCGCCTCTCAAAGCCTATGACATTCGCCACGTGTCCAAGGATGAACACCACTCGGCCGGGTCGAATGAGCTCCACCGAGTCAAGACCCGGCCCCGATTCAAGAAGTTGGGCTCAAAGGCATCCAAGGCAGCCCCAGCACCAACCCCGGTTCCCGTAGATGATGAGTCAGGTCATTATGAGGCAAATAGGTCCCCAAGCCACGAGTCGTCACTGAGCCACTTGTCCGAGGCGGCTCTGCCAGTTGAAGCCGAGAGCTTGGCCTTGAGCAAGGCAGCTTCTGTAGTTAGAACCGAGCCGCTGTTGGTTGCGGCTGAGGATGGAGAGATCGAGCTCGAGCTGACCCTCGGGTTTGAGCCAGTCCACAAGAAGAGTGGGACAAGCCAGTTTTGTCGCCCTGCTGTTGTTGATGGTGCGAACGCGATGGACTTAGGGCTTGATTGTCCAGCTCGAGCCTGATAGAATTTCCTTATTTCTTTTTCCTTTTTAGTTTCTGGTTCAGCTTTTTGTTTCTTTTTGGTGTACTTTTTGCCTGTTACCAAGAGATGTACAAATTTTGGTGATAAATGAGAAGGTATATGGATAGAATTACAAATTTTTTAACCAAATTTTTTGTTAGACAAAATAAAACCACATAATAACGTTATTTATAAGGCACTCCACAGTTTGAAACGCAGCGCCCGTCCTCCAAATCAAGAGGACTCCTTGTCGTGGGAAAGAAAGATGAGAGTGTGGCCCAATCGACGGCCTATATTTATCATTGCTTGAAGCCCGGTAATTTTATTTATTTATTATTATTACTTTTTTTACAATAATTTTTTTTTTATCTATTCGATAAGAAGAGTACTTGATGAATGCCGTGTAGGTAGTGTTTCAGGCCAACGTAATGACTGATTCACAAAGCCTTATACGCAAAATAGCGTGATCTAAATACATTCTTATATAAATTAACAATCACAAATCTTGTATAAACTCTATATAAGTTATTTTAGAATCATTTCATGGTGAATAAATGGGCAATGGGTTCGGTAAAAATTCAGACCAAACAACCCATTGCAAATTCTGGTGCATAAGGTTTGAAGAAAAAATCCATTGTCAAAAAGGTTTGAAGAAAAAATCTATAGTCAAAAGCGAGTTATCCCTTTTGTGTTCTTCTCTGTTTTACGAAAAGTTAAAAAAAAATAAAATTATTGCAAGAGTGAATAGAATGGAAGTTTAGGTTGTTCTTCTATTCGGTCTAGGATGAGGTAATTGACTGATCTGCTTTACCTTTGGGCTGGGTATGCTTACAACGGGACTCTTTACTTTCCGCTAAATATCTATATTTTAGTATAAATGTTTTTTTATGTATGGATAGATAAGTTTAGTCAACTTTATAAAAAAAAAATAATAATAAAAAAAATTAAAAATTAGCATTGATTGTAATTTCTATTCACATTTAGCATCTTGTATTTTTTTTTTTTATTCCCAGTTCCCTATGATATGTTGGCATTTTTTCTAGGTGACTGATGGCGTCTCGTATGAAATTCTGTTCCAAAATCCTGGAATTGCTTTTATTTTCTCCAAATTTTTGGCATAAAATTCTCAAAATACATATAGGTGTGACATAGTTGCAGTTTATCACATTTCTCATCATCATTTTAAACACAATAAGTCGTGGCGTTAGACTTCAACAAAGTTAGTGGCAGGAAAAAAGGTGAAGGGTCAAAAAAGTAATTTTTGGGTAGATTACACTTTGCCCTCTTGAGGTTTATGAGTATTTCAGAATACCCTTGAGGTATCTGAAATTACTTTTTGCCCCAGAGTCATTGAACAAGTTTGACTTATATATGAAAACATCATTTTACCACTAGTTTTATTGCCTTTTTTAAAATTAAATTTTAAACTAATAATGATCAAAATTAGATAAAACCATCACATTTAAAGAAAAACAAAATTATTTCTGTCTATAACTATACAATCTATTTTTATTTTTAAATGGAGAATGGATGCTATTTAGGTGGTGATTTGGTAATTTTATGGGCAATTAAAGGCATTGAAGTTGATTTTCACTTTGCCTCTAGAATTTTGGTGGCAAAGTGCAACGGAATGAAATCATTTCGGAGGCATAATGTAATGTTAGAAACCTTAAAGAGTATTCGGATATTATCAAAAACCTCATGAGGCAAAAGTGTAATTTACCCATAAAAATATATGGGGTGGACTAGAGAATTATGAGAGTGATTTGGGTGGACAAGTGGCCCAATCAAATGATGGCCTCTTTTGATTGGAATAGGCTCACACTTTGTTGGTTGGATTATTAATTGTTGGGAGCTGCTATTCCCCCCTCCCCTGACACCCCACCCCTCCGGCCCCACCTCCTCTCTCCCCACCAATTTATCATTTTACC